>SJYC01003332.1:0-72328 GCA_006408675.1 Madoqua kirkii | reverse complement strand
AGTTTCCTATTTTAAAATCTTACAAAATATTTTGCCCATAAAAAAATTTCTACTCTATGTAAGGTATAAAAAATAATGTAATAATAAACATGGACACATCTACCACACAGCATAAAAACAGAACATTATGAGTAATTAGTTTTTCCTCCTCTTTGTCTCTCCCTGAACATTTCAGAAGTTTAATCAAGTCTGAGAGTTTTATAGTTGTCCCTCCATTGTCTAATATATTTTTTAAAAGTGGTGACAAACCAGTTATTTTTTCCTCCATATCTATTATGAACAGATATGTTAATAAAAAAATAAAAATCAATGATTAGAATATACATTCTTAGAAAGGATACCACAAAATGTAAATCAAATCATTCACTGTTAGAGTCAACACAAATAAGCTTATTCCTTGAAGGCTCACAGATAACACCATGTAGTCACATTTGGAATAGCACTAATTTATGCTTCCCAGGGGAGAAGGCGATGGCACCCCAGTCCAGTACTCTTGCCTGGAAAATCCCATGGGCGGAGGCTGGTAGGCTATACTCCATGGGGTCGAGAAGTTGGACACGACTCAGTGACTTCACTTTCACTTTTCACTTTCATGCATTGGAGAAAGAAATGACAACCCACTCCAGTGTTCTTGCCTGGAGAATCCCAGGGACGGGGGAGCCTGGTGGGCTGCTGTCTACGGGTTGCACAGAGTCAGACATGACTGAAGTGACTTAGCAGCAGCAGAATGCTTCCCAAGTAGCTCAGTGGTAAAGACTCTGCCTGCCAATGCATAAGACACAGGTTCAAACCCTGGGTTGAGAAGATCCCCTAGAGAAGGGAATGGCAACCCACTCTAGTATTCTTGTCTGGGTAATTCCATGAACAAAGGAGCCTGACAGGCCCCAGGTTGCAAAGAGTTGACAGGACTTAGCAACTAAACAACAATCTATCCAGTATTAAAACTTTGAGTACATTTATCTTGGAATTCTCTCTTTAGGGATTTTATCTCAGGTTAAAGAATAATGGGAAGAAACTAAAATCATATTTTACAAAGAGAGTTAAACTATCTCCACCTCCACCAGGAAAACCAGCCCAGCTTGGAGACACTGGACCCTCTGAGATTCTAGAAGCAGTTGACTTCTGGCCTCCTTGACCATGAGCACCTCCACCCCCCAACCCCTCCTAAAAGGGCTCAAAAGCCAAGTCAGGGCCAGGTTAGCCAACAATGCACAATTGTCCTCAGAGGTTCTCAGTCATGACATCGCTATGTGCAGAATTCTCATGTGACATACATATTCAATTTCAATCACTTGGGTCTAGTGGTTGTAATTCCTAAAAACCTACTGTAAGAATAATATATGCTCATTGTAGAACATATGAACAAAAAAAAGAGAGAACTAAGGAAAAGTAATCCTATCTTTTAATACTGTTACCTCTCTCGACATCTTGGTATAAACCCTTAAGGAGTTGTGATTTTTTTTCTTTTCTAGGTGCAGTTTTTTGAAATGCACACGTGTGCTAATTTACTCTTTTCCACGTGTGCATGCATGCTCAGTTGTGTCCAACTCTCTGAGGGGTCACGGACTGCAGCCCACCAGGCTCCTCTGTCTGTGGGATTTCCCAGGCAAGAATATTGGAGAGGACTGTCATTTCCTTCTCCAGGGATCTTCCCAACTCAGGGATCAAACCTGCATCCCTTGCATGGGCAGGTGAATTCTTTATTACATGCTTCTAAAGGTCTTAGAATAATTGATCATAAAAATGAGTAGTTACTGCTTTCAATACAGGCCACTTTTTAAGTTCTTTCCCCCCCAAACAGTAGCGTCATTGCCAATAAATAGCAAAGTCATTTTGTCAGTAATGTATGACCGGTAAAAGGATTTCAACCATTTGAATCCTGAAAAATCACAGGATGCCAGCATTTACTTAGCAATGCTATCTGCCAACGGACTAATACCCTTTCTACTAAATCAGTGAAATCAGTTTCTATATCTCAGAGCTGAAAATATCAACAGTATTGATATTCAGTTACCACCCTCAGTGATTTAAACAATATTATCAAGCTATTTCAACCTAACTATTTAAATGTCCTTCAAACAAAATTCATTCTGATGTAGATACACCCACGTGTTCCCACAATCTGCATCTGCACACATTCCTTTATTATGGTGGAAGGAATCTGTTGCTAAACAGAAACTACAGCTAATCAAACAGTTCCACTTCCTGACTTCATAATAAACTGACCAAAGAGGGAAAAACCATGGGTAAAGGAAATGATAAAGTTAAACCTGAGATAGGAGATCTAATTTGGCATTCTCCCCAGTTTATAATTAACCATTTTGGGAAGGATCAGATTGAGTTAAAGCCCATTTAGGCTGCTGGTTGGATTTATAATGCAGAGGTCCCAGAGGCACTGAGAAGCTGTAGCTATAAAATCATAAGGAAGAATTACTGACTCAAGCAAGGTGAGACATACATTTTCCTACCTGCTACGTTATTAGCAAAATCACCCCTGAAATGATCATATCATGAGCACCGAAAAGATAAAAACCATAGAAAAACTGAATGTTAGTAATCTCTAAGTCAAAAAAGTAAAATTATAAACTAAAAGACTCTTGGCACTGGAAAAAGACATAAAGGAAGTCTTGATCACCTTAAAGAAAAGGTCACTGGTAATTTCATGGCCTTAAGATCAAACTGGGAAAATTGGGATGTTAATGTATTTGAATAAAAGGTCCAGATTTCTCTTAATTTTTTGAAAAAAAAAATCAGAGGCTCCAATAATGTAAAAAGAATTTTCAGGACTTCCCTGGTGGTTCAGTGGTTAAGAATCTGCCTGCTAATGCAGGGGACATGGGTTTGATCCCTAGTCCTGGAAGATCTCGCATGCCATGGAGCAACTAAGTCCAGGCACCACAAGTACTGAAGCCTGCATGCACTCGAGCCAGTGCTCCACAACAAGAGAAGCCGGTGCAATGACAAGCCTCACCCCTGGAGAGTAGCCCCTGATCTCCACAGCTAGAGAAAAGCCCCCACACAGCAAGGGAGACCCAGAGTGGTCAAAAATAACAATAAATACATAAATTTATTTTTAAAAAGAGGTCTCAATTCTAAACCAGCAATGTAGGTATGAAATCTAGTAGATGTTATATTCATGCCATACTCTGAAGTCCCAAACGATCAAATATATCTGGATTTATCGGGAAGAATCCATGCTCCTTTGGTAGCTTTATACATGAAATCCAGGAAGATGTATATTGACCAAAGGACGTGCCCACTGAGTAAACAATGGTACCAACAGCTCTTCTCTGTGTGCAGCTGCCTTGTGTCTTCTTAGAAAGGTCACCAAAGTGACCATCACTGAGGATGACTGAGGACTGCAGAATCGTGGCCCCGGCTCCCCACAAGACAATACTCCATCACAGAAGTGAACACAGTGTGAGAATTTCATTCTAGAATCCAATGAAGATTCTAGAATTTTCATTCTAGACTCTAGAATGACTCTAGAATGTCTTTGGTGTCAGCATGCATGACCGTAAACCCACACCTGGCAATGTGTGATCAATTGAAAAAATTTTAAATTATAATCAACTAATATGTGCTTTATATATATATATATATATATATATAAATGACTTTATAAGTATCTGGGAGTTTTTAAAGATAATATTCAGAAGTCATAGAGCTGTAGTGTGTTATGCCTATGTGTTATTATAAACATTTTAATATCTCTTTGTGTGCTGAGTTGTTTCAGTAGTGTCTGAGCCTGCCAGGCTCCTCTGTCCATGGGATTCTCCAGGCAAGAATACTACAGTGGGTTTCCATGCCTTCCTCCAGGGGATCTTCCTGACCCAGGGATCGAACCGGAATCTCTTATGTCTCCTGCACTGGCAAGCAGATTCTTTACCACTAGTGCTTTAATAGCAACCAAATATTTTTTAATCAGCTTGAGCCTCCACCCACTGATGTTTCTCAAGAGCTTACTACTCATGGATAAAGCAAGGTGCCTCATATTTAGAATAATAATCCAAATACATACTTATCTACACCATAGAGTTGTTTGGGAGTCAAATAAAATAATGCATGTAAAAGTAATGGAATTCCCTAGAATCGGCATCGTCTACAGTGTGCCATAGACAGCTTCTGGGGGTAGTGTTCTGAAGGTCACCGAGTTTAGAAATCTTAACCTCTTGGAGAACAATTGCTTCAACTTCTAAAGAAAAAAAATATGTGTGCGTCTTGTTGTTATGCTCTCATAGAGAATCACAAAAAGCGAGCTGAGTACACACTTCTTTTTCCTATTATTGTATGAAGGTTTGTTTTTTAAGAAATTACCTGCTTTGATCTTAGGAGAGGAATTCCTCTTTGCTTGATGTCCTACAGATTTCTGATGAGATCAAATGAAGGCAATTTAAATACTAGACTGTAGTAAATATCGATTTTAAAAAACCTCTCCCACCTCAGTTAACTAACTAGTTTGGGCTACAGAAGGGGGTATCTCTAAGCTATAAGGCTCTCTTACTAATCTTGAATATCGGAAAAATAACTGACTCAATCCAAACACAAGCTCCAAATGAAACTGGATTAAAATTTGCCTTGAGGTCACCTGCTTATAACCAATACAAAATAATACAGAGATCCAAAATATGTTTTAGCACACAAGAGATTGGCCTCATTTGAGATAAGCACCCCTATCCCAGACAAGTCCTCACATCACTAGTGAATAGATGTTGAGGATGTTCCTCGTGGTCTAAGCTGCCTGCCCCTCTCCTATTGAGCATTAAAAGTGAAAAAGTGAAAGTGTTAGTCGCTCAGCTGTGTCCACCTGTTTGTGACCCCTTGGACTATAGCCCACCAGATTCCTCTGTCCATGGGGACTCTCCAGGCAAGAATACTGGCATGGGTAGCCAGTCATTCCCTTCTCCAAGGGATCCCCCTGATCCAGGGATCAAACTCAGGTCTCCTGCATTACAGGCAGATTCTTTACTGTCTGAGCCACCAGGAAAACCTTGGGTAAGGGGATGCCCCAAAGTTCAGGAATTAAATGAAATAGGATTTGAGTGCAATGCTGTAGAAAATAAAAGTAAATGCAAAATTTTCAATGATGAGTGAAATATTAATAGCAACATTTTAAACAAAGACAAGATCAATACCCCCCACTTTCCTTCCTGTCTCAGGCTCTCATATGGCTCATCACGTCACTGCCAATTAATATTTGTCAACATCTTCTTATTTTAGGGTCGGAAGTTTCCTTAAAGCTATGTAAAACCAACCAACCAACCAACCACAAAAACAGTCTCACCAAGAAACAAGGCAGAAAGCTTTCTGTTTATACCGAGACACCCTCAGGGATGCTCCTTTGGATCCTTTCCCAGACTGGGATTTTTCCCACTTAAGAAAGGTGATGGTTTTTCTGATTCATTAGCAAGTAAGGGTGAGAAATAACACTCAGGCATTGAGGACAAGTTGATTGCTGTCTATTCTTATCTCTTGTCGGTTTGCTTTTCAAACATGAGGAGGTTAGGAGAAGGTGGATACTCCTGATCTTCTCAAGATGCCAGAGTGGAGAGGTTGGAGTCACTTATGCTAAATGTACATCATGACTGCTTTCCCCAATTTGTACACTGTTTCTTGGAGGAAAACTGGGCATCCTTAGTAGGGGTGGGATAATTCTTATGACACTGAAGGGGTTCTTATTAAATTCAGATCAATGTCAGTGTGCTCAGTCATGCCCCACTTTTTTCGACCTCATGGACTGTAGCCTGCCAGACTCCTCTGTCCGTGGGATTTCCCAGGCAACAATACTGGAGTGGGTCGCCATTCCATTCTCCAGGGTATCTTCCTGACCCTGGGATCGAACCCACGTCTCCTGCATCAGCAGGCAGATTCTTTACCACTGCACCACCTGGGAAGCCTCCATCAGAGGCCTAAAATGTCTACCAGCTCTTGGGACGATAGCTTTCCAGGTGCTCTGGCTGAAGCACCAGGTTTCAAAGAGGATCCTCCTATAATGATGGAGTATGTACCAGACTTACTCCTCCCGACACTGCCTCTTTACCAACTCCCTAAGGTCCCCTGGCCCCTCTGTGCCCTGCTCACAGCTGGTCTCACATAGACTCAAGCCATCTCCCAACTTCCCACAGACACAGTTACAAACACAGCCTTCTCTTTAAATATCCCACCAATCACCACAGCTCTTGCTCCTACCCTTCATCCCCCAATCCCAGTTAGCATCCTAGAATGCAGATGTGGTCTTCCATAGAAGACAGGAAGAGACGACTCACAGGAGAAGAGAACGTAAGACTAGGCGAGGCACATCAGCAGGGCTTAAAGGGTAGACATGTCTAACCAGCAAGAGAAAGACTTCTAAAATATGCTAAAACTATTCTATAAACTCACTCGCCCCTCCCTCCCAAAGAAAGATGTCAAAAAGTCTCCTCTTTTTGCTAGAAAGTACTTTTCAGAAATTAGGTGAAATCGATGGAGCATGGACCAAGCTACAAGGTGCCAAGATGTAGATGTTATTCACCTCAATTTTACTTTGTTATATCTCTGCCTCTTCACTCCCAGGATCACCTTTAAATAGAACAATGAGCTACTGATTTCTATAATTCTGACACTGAAAGTCCAGATCAAGGGCAATGTCACTTACTGATGCAGGGTGGGAAAGGCTGTAGAACTTAGAACCCCCGACTCCACCATCTCAATTGCTTGTTTCATTTCCAGCTTCTTGTACAAAGAAACAAGGCTCGATTTTGGCAGATTCTTTCGGATGAGGATTTTCCGTAAATATTTATGATCAAACTTCTTAAACCTAAAAATGAAAACCAATATTTTAGAAATCTTCGGTCTCTGTACATGTTATGTAAGTATATATACTTTTCTTGAAACAAACTACCACTTAACTGTATTATTCTCAAAAATGCCAGGACGGTGCCTGGAGTTCATAGACTCTGAACACTTTATTTTTTTAAATCACAGAATTCATACATTTTTTTTTAATAAAGAAAGAACGGCCAGATGGCCTGAATACACTGAAAATCAACCTAACAAAAGGAGGGACAAGCTATAATCAGGGCAAAAAGTAGGCATTAAATGGGAAGCAGGAGAGACAGTTCAATTCCAATTGTGGGAGAAGAAAGGAGGGCTTGATCTGGGCTTTTGTTGGTCCATCCTAGTAACTGGTAACAGTGGCAGCTGCACTTACAGAGATGCTGGCCTATTCAACCAGAACCCATAAGTTTAAATAGCCTGGTAGTTACAGTAGTTTCACCCATTATGCTGCAGATCATTTTGAATCCTGTCAATTAGGTGGGGGCTGGTGGGAGAGCCCACATACACTCTGAATGATGGAGCATCTGAATAAGCCAGACACTGATGGCCGCCGACCATTGTCTCAAAGCTCGGGCTGACCCATTAGACTGAGCCACTCAGGGAACGTGGCGCCTTCAGTGTCAGCCATTTGTTTGCAGGAGGAATTTTCAATACCTCCAACGATCTTCCATTCAAAGAGTAATGTGTCTGCTGCTTTATTTTCTGGGTTGCTGGAATGTCATCTGGTGATTGGTCTCCTAGTCCTTGGGGTGAATGGGCTCTTAATCAGCCAAAGCTCCTCTGGGTTGAGCAGGTTCTGATTCATGGGCTCTGTGATCTGTGCCTTCTACATGAGAAGCAATGGTTTCTGTTTATTCCTCAGTCTATTGCCATTGGCCCCTCAACTATCAGAATTTGTCTGAATTCCTCAACCTGGGCTCACCTTGACCTTGTACTGGTCAAGACCAGAGGTTCCCACTGCCCTTGTGCTATTAGCCACTGGCTCCTCCTGATGGAGACTTGGTGGCCACCTCCTATAAACTCTGCACGTCCTGCTTCCCTTCTAGCCTTTCTCATGACTTCTTTCCAAGTTCCTCTGTTCTTCCTCTCCCTTTCCTGCCTCAGAGGAAAGGAAAAAGGAAAAAAAGGAAAGCTTCTCCGAGTCCTGTCCTCAGGGAGCTTCCCCTCTTCCCAGGATCCCAGTCATCTCAGCCACATCCACATCTTTGGGTACCAAATAATGACAATTCACAATCTATCACCAGTCACAATTTCCTCCTGAAACTGAAACTTAGTTCCAAAAGGCGTTGAGTGAGTATGAACACTTAAGCAGAATCTGCTATTAACTCTGAGCATTCTTCTACAGTCTATAAACTTGACCATGGCATTGTTACCTCCCTCTGCTCGCTATCTGAAGATCAGATGGTCACTCTCATTTTCCCTTGCTTCACCTTCCTTTTCTGAAGTCATAGCCAGCATGTCTCCCCTAGAGGTATTTCCATATCCCTTCTGCTAATTCTTGACCTTCACTAGTTTGGAAGCTCTGTGGCTCATTGAAAACAAGACACCTAAATGCACATTCAGGTTCCACTGTATGGCAGGTTAATTGACTTCTCAGAGTTGGTTTGCCCATCTTTAAAATGAGAATAAGAACACAAGACAGTTAAGGAGATCATGTGAGAGATAACTGGTGTGAGAGATAATTCCTCTCTTTGTTTTTACTGGAGTATAATTGCTTTAAAATATCGGGTTAATATACTCACGATTTATATAGTAAAATATATCCCCTCCCTTCTGAGCCTCCCTCCCACCCCCGCATCCCACTCTCTAAGTCATCACAGAGCACCAAGCCAAGCTCTTTGCTCTATACAGCAGCTTCCCACTAGCTATCTGCTTAAACATGGTAGTCAATATATGCCAATGCTATGTGTCTCCCCATTTAATTTTTCTCTTTCTAATCCAGCTTTCACGTCGTTGTGTAGTTTGCTTTCCAAAGTCCAAGTATGGCTACGCTTCTATTTAATAGCCTTTTGATATGACTCTTAAAGGTCAAATTGAACTTTATAGTATCAATGGCGGTACAGAGATGCTGGACTCTGCACTGTAAAAGTGCGCCCTTATCTTTGCAATCTTTCACCTTGTCTTATCTTTCTGACCATATCCAAACCAGGACATGCTCTCCCTTGCCTTTGCATATTGAAATACACTGCTATTGCTGACGCTTGGCAGGCTTGCTTTCTTCTCTGAAAACTCTGCCTCACTTATTTTCCAAACCCACTTCCACATTATTATATAGTTTATGCATTTGCCTCTGTTAGAACATGCCCCCACGCATGCTCAGTCCTCGGTTTCGTCCAACTCTTTGTACACCATGGACGGTAACCCGCCAGGCCCCTCTGTCCATGGGATTCTCCATGGACAGAATACTGGAGAATACTGGAGTGGGTTGACAGTTGCTTCTCCAGGGGGATCTTCCTGAGCCAGGGATCGAACCCGCATGTCCTGCACCGGCAGGTGGATTCTTTATCGCTGAGCCACCTGGGAAGCAGGTGGTACTGGTTCTCTCTAAAGCACTCAGCTCCAAGTTCACTGCCGACACCCCCTGGGAGTCCATTTCCCGGTAATTCTTCCTGCTTCCTATGTGGCATGACTCCCGGGCCCTTTGTCTTCCTGGCCCCCTTCCCCGGAGTTCTCTTGAATTTCGCGCTCAGCCTCCAGGGGAAGCTTCCGCAGTCCCAGCGTCACAGCTACCCCTCCTCGGGGCCGAAGGCGGCCTCTTACTTGTCTCTCACTTGGTAGTGGCTCCACTGCCCACACACATCTTCAACTCCAGCTTTCAGGTGGTCCATCAGCTGACAACAAACACAGAAAAATGATCGCTAGTGAAGCATTAACCCCACAAGACACACAAGGAAAGCTAACACGCCATGAAAAACAAAGGAGGCTTTAGTTTCCTAGCTCATATCTTCTTTTTTATCACTCTGTTGATAGAACTGAAGCTTATAATGCCTTTCCCAGTAATGCCACCAAGTTTCATAATTCAAAGTCTCTGTAGATAAGTTCTTCAATAAAGCACATTACTTCCAAGGAAAACAAGGTACTTGCTTTGCTATGAATACTATCTTTCTAGAATGATTGAGGAAGATTCTCATTACTGAAATGACATTGATATAAAGCCTAATAACTAATTATAGCTCTAATTTCATTGCAAAAAGAAAAGAAAATGCCAGTCCCTTTTTATACAGTTTCTAAAAATATAGTTTTATGGATAGTCTATTATAATATCTCCTGCAGAAGGACATGGCCGCCTACTCCAGTATTCTTGCCTGGGAAATCCCATAGGCAGAGGAGCCTGGTGGGCTACATCCACGGGTTTGCAAAAGGAGCCAGACATGACTAAGAAACAAAATTATAACAATAGAATTATATCTGTTTTTATCTGATCTTTTTGTCTCAGTATTTACATTTCACCATCCATGCCAGTTATACTCCATTTGCTTTGTCCAAATTGTTTATAAGAATTTAGGGGAAAGAAAACACAATCTCTTTATAATTTATTAATTTACAAATAATCTAAGTCTGTAATCAGTGAAGTTTATCATGGCTTCTAAATTCTGGGGAGAAAGTAGATGAAAATACTCAATTCTGAAACAATTATGCACTTTCTACAAATTATATCTTTTGTGATAAAAAGAGATAAATACAAAAGGGGTGAAATATCCAGGTTCTATTATTTTAGGTATAATACCTAATTCTTAATGTAATGAATAGAGGGGATAAAGACAGAGATAAAAATCTTCAATCAGGTTAAAGCACAATATTTTTTTAAGTTCTGTGTATTTCTTCTTATTGTTGGCTGTGCTGGGTTTTGTTGCTACCGGGGCTTTTCTCTCGGAGGCAGCTGGGGGCCCCTCTTTCTAGCAGCAGCATGTGTTGCTGTCACCGTGGCGCTTCTCTTGCGGCAGCGCACGGCTCTAGGGCACACAGGCTCTAGCAGCTGCGGCTCCCAGCTCTAGAGCACAGGCTCAGTACTTGCAGTGCACAGGCTCCTCTGAGGCAGGTGGGGTCTTCCAGGACCAGGGATGGAATCCATGTCTTCTGCAGTGGCAGGCAGATTCTTTACCGCTGAACCACCAGGGAAGCCCAAAGCACTTGGGCTATACTCCACTGTGTTTGGAGGAATACTTCTTTCAAAACGCTCACTCCCTATCTCCAGCTGTTAAATACTTCCAAATGGGCTTGGAAAATTTTTTGTTTGGATTTCCTGGAATTGAAGTTATTTTATTTTCATGGGTAACTTTGACCATGAAATTCTGCACTGACTTTGACTTCATCAGTTTTTTCAGCATCAGAGTTAAGGACTCTCAGACATGAAAGGAAACTACACATTATGTGGGTCAATGGTCTCGAAGCCTGTGGCTGGAAGCCTGAGTCTCCTGGACAGCACTTGTGCCAGGTGTCCCCAGTTACTGGTTGTACTTCAAATGTGACTGTGCCGTACAAGAAACCATTGTCTGGATGCTCTTCATTAGGAACTGAAGCTTCTCACAGTCCATCTTCCGTGCATTAGTTCCCATTTCTATCCCTCAGAGCCATTTGTTCTTGTTTAGTCACTCAGTTGTGTCCGACTCTTTGCAACCCCATGGACTGCAGCATGTCAGGCTCCTCTGTCCATGGGATTCTCCAGGCAAGAATACTGGGGTGGGTTGCCATTTCCTTCTCCAGGGGATCTTCCTGGCCCAGAGATCAAACCTGGGTGTCCTGCATTGCAAGCAGATTCTTTACCATCTGAGCCACAAGGAAAGCCCATAATGACCTATATGGAAAAAAAAAAATCTAGAAAAAAACAGACCCTTTCCTAGAACCTTCAGAAAGAAAGTCAGTCCTGCAAGATCTTGATTTCATCCCAGTGAGACTCACTGTGAACTTCTGACCTCCAGAACTATAAGATAATAACTGTAAGATTCAAGCAACTGAGTCTGTGATAATTTCCTAAGCAACACTGCTGATGGAGCTGGAGAGGAAAGAGACCACGTCTAGTGATGTATCCACACCTCTAAGTCAAGTCCCATAGGCGACCAAGAGGGCACATCTTACTAACTTATTAATCACGACCAAGAGATAACTTACACGAGTATGGAGTTCTTCGTTGATGGATTCTTTTTTATTGGTCTTTCTAACATCCAGATACCTGACCAGAGGGCCAACTGTGATTCCCTACATTGTAAACAACAAAAGAAAGGGTTTTGTTGTAGCAAAGATTGTCACTGTAGAAACCATAAATCTATTAGCAAAACTATGGGGACTCCCAATTTTTATGTCTTTGTTTTGTACTAGTTTCTCCTGAATAAATGCTGCAGTGTTTAGTTATTTCATATTTTCAAATTCTGCAATAAAAACAGGTATTAGATTTTAAACCAAGGACCTAGTTTCATTCTTTAAAATAAACTCCTATTAATTTGCTAAGCACTAATTCCAGTTAAAATCAAAACTATTTAGTACTAACTGGAATCTAATTTTCAGTAATACACATTACTATCATTCACCTGTACCTAAGAACATTTTGATTCTATTATTCAAAAGTCATCAAAATTTAGAGTTTACAGCATGACCCAAAACATGATCTAGACATATTCTGTCTCTTATACACATCTCCGACCATTGTCTCAAAGCTCGGGCTGACCCATTAGACTGAGCCACTCAGGGAACGTGGCGCCTTCAGTGTCAGCCATTTGTTTGCAGGAGGAATTTTCAATACCTCCAACGATCTTCCATTCAAAGAGTAATGTGTCTGCTGCTTTATTTTCTGGGTTGCTGGAATGTCATCTGGTGATTGGTCTCCTAGTCCTTGGGGTGAATGGGCTCTTAATCAGCCAAAGCTCCTCTGGGTTGAGCAGGTTCTGATTCATGGGCTCTGTGATCTGTGCCTTCTACATGAGAAGCAATGGTTTCTGTTTATTCCTCAGTCTATTGCCATTGGCCCCTCAACTATCAGAATTTGTCTGAATTCCTCAACCTGGGCTCACCTTGACCTTGTACTGGTCAAGACCAGAGGTTCCCACTGCCCTTGTGCTATTAGCCACTGGCTCCTCCTGATGGAGACTTGGTGGCCACCTCCTATAAACTCTGCACGTCCTGCTTCCCTTCTAGCCTTTCTCATGACTTCTTTCCAAGTTCCTCTGTTCTTCCTCTCCCTTTCCTGCCTCAGAGGAAAGGAAAAAGGAAAAAAAGGAAAGCTTCTCCGAGTCCTGTCCTCAGGGAGCTTCCCCTCTTCCCAGGATCCCAGTCATCTCAGCCACATCCACATCTTTGGGTACCAAATAATGACAATTCACAATCTATCACCAGTCACAATTTCTAAGCCCATAATGACCTATATGGAAAAAAAAAAATCTAGAAAAAAACAGACCCTTTCCTAGAACCTTCAGAAAGAAAGTCAGTCCTGCAAGATCTTGATTTCATCCCAGTGAGACTCACTGTGAACTTCTGACCTCCAGAACTATAAGATAATAACTGTAAGATTCAAGCAACTGAGTCTGTGATAATTTCCTAAGCAACACTGCTGATGGAGCTGGAGAGGAAAGAGACCACGTCTAGTGATGTATCCACACCTCTAAGTCAAGTCCCATAGGCGACCAAGAGGGCACATCTTACTAACTTATTAATCACGACCAAGAGATAACTTACACGAGTATGGAGTTCTTCGTTGATGGATTCTTTTTTATTGGTCTTTCTAACATCCAGATACCTGACCAGAGGGCCAACTGTGATTCCCTACATTGTAAACAACAAAAGAAAGGGTTTTGTTGTAGCAAAGATTGTCACTGTAGAAACCATAAATCTATTAGCAAAACTATGGGGACTCCCAATTTTTATGTCTTTGTTTTGTACTAGTTTCTCCTGAATAAATGCTGCAGTGTTTAGTTATTTCATATTTTCAAATTCTGCAATAAAAACAGGTATTATATTTTAAACCAAGGACCTAGTTTCATTCTTTAAAATAAACTCCTATTAATTTGCTAAGCACTAATTCCAGTTAAAATCAAAACTATTTAGTACTAACTGGAATCTAATTTTCAGTAATACACATTACTATCATTCACCTGTACCTAAGAACATTTTGATTCTATTATTCAAAAGTCATCAAAATTTAGAGTTTACAGCATGACCCAAAACATGATCTAGACATATTTGGGGATTTAGTTTCAGTATTGAACACATATGTGAAAATCAGATAACAGTATCTTTGTCTTGGTATTTTATTAATTTAACACACAATCCTGAGAGGAATAGACTTATTTCAAATAGGAAAGAAATCTACCAACCTGAATAAATACGGTGAAATATATAACGACTAGAGTGGCAGTGACAAACAGTTTCTTCCTAGGAAAAAGAGACAGAGGAAGCAGAAACGCAAGGGAAAAGCTCCCAGTCCTCGGACACCGCTGTAGAAAATTACGCACTGGTCCTTGACAGAGAAGGGGAAAGTCCGAAACTGGTTACTGACATAGAAGAGGACAAACACGCCTAGAAGGGGGAGAACACGTATTAGAGGAGGGGTCATGAATGAGCAGACACAGCGGTGCTAGTGAATATAGGTCACGCCATGTGCCCCCGAGGAAGGCAACTGAATTCCATCACACCCACGACTGTCTGCGCCCAACAGATCAGCTCACGAAGCTTCTCACTTCTCGACTAGTTGTGGCACAGCAGTGCTTCAAGGCAGAAGTCTTGTTCCCGACAGGGATGCTCTTGTACATTCCCGACAGGAACGCTCACAAGTGTGTGTATTTCCCTGTGTGTGTGTATTTGGGATTTCCCAGGTGGCTCAGCCTGCAAAGCAGGAGAGGAGGGTTCAATCCCTGGCTTGGGAAGATCCAGGAGAAGGACATGGCAGCCCACTTCAGTATTCTTCCCAGGACAATCCCATGGACAGAGGAGCCAGGCGGGCTACGGTCCATGGGGTCACATAGAGTTGGACACGACTCAGCGACTGAGCACGAATGTGTATTTAGAGGAATACATCTTGATTCTCTTGCTATAAGAAATGGCATCTATTTTTGTAAACTTTGGTCTGCCTTTCAGCATTAAGAAAAGCAACAGTATTACTTGGAGGGTACAAGCTTTTCTATCAACTCCTGCTCTCACTGAGTCAGCAGAGGAGGTGTGTGACTTTGAAGGTGAGAGGGGCCCTCTCAGTGCCTGGGAGGTTTTCTGCAGGTGAGCAGAGCTTGTATGGGTGGTTTGGTTCTTCTTGAAACTCAATGCAAACAAGAAAGGAAGGTGGCAAGGGGTCACCTGGGGGCTTCTTACTGTCAGTAAGTGGAAATGGAGGGTGAGAGAGCTTATTGGAAACAGGTGTTGTCTATGACAGCTTTCTCCATCTCCCAGTGGCCCACACAGCTGAGCTACAACCAGTGCAGGATTGCCTGGTGAGAGAGGTCCCTTCACTTGGCTCTGACTAATCAGAGAACAAAAAAGCGCTCGGTATCCTCATGTGACTTCTAATGACACAGACATCTCCGCAAGCATCCTTGACACTAACTCTACTGCCCTATAGATCGCTGTAGTACTAGAACTGAAAGAGACCTAAGGAATTGGTCCACACCCACAGTTGTGTGCTCAGGGTAGAAGTTTTTGAGTAGTTGACTGTCTGCTCAAGGTCAAATAATATCACCAACTCAAGAGACAAGAATTTGAGCAAACTCTGGGAGATGGTGGAGGACAGAAGAGCCTGGCATGCTACAATTCACAGGGTTACAGAATCGGACACAACCTAGCTACTGAACCACCACCACCAGCAGCAAGGTCAAATGGCTAGTTAGTGATAGTGACAAGACTTGATGTGACATTATAAATTTATATTGGAGTATTCTTAATTCTTTTCTCCCCTGAAAACCCAATAGGCACATATGTTCAGAGTTAATTTTATGAATAATTTAAATATTCCCACATTCTTGTTATTCTTCCCTAGCATCCTTTGATAGTAGGGACACTGAAAATGCAGGAGACAATGCAATTTAATGTTTTTCATTTTGCTTTATTTATCCCGGCTCTTCCATGGGCTAGTCATGTGACCTGGGACAAGTGTCTTAATCTTGTCAGGTCCTCAGTGTCCTCATCTGCTTTATGGAGATGCTGACAGTATTTATATCAGAAGATGGAGGTAAAGTTCAATAAACTCAATATTTATAAACAACAGAAAACATGACCTTCTGTGTAATAACCCTTCGTGAGGGAGAACTATTCTTAGCTACAATGAGTCAGGTAGTAGCCAGAGAGTTGGACTCTGACACCTGGCTCTGTCCCTCACCCTGATGTGGCCAAGTCATTTTCTTGGCAACTGTTCCATCATTTCCCTTGGATGGAAAATACAGGAGCTGGGCTGGATGGTCACCAAGGGTTAACCATAATGAGGTCTCTGCAACATTAATCTCCTAGATGGTTTCTATTCTTGTTGGCTGGGCTGAAGCTCTAATTTGATGCTCCTCTTGACATTAACTTGACTCTGTAGGTCCTGCAGTATTAGAACTTAAAAGGACCTAAGAAATTTGTCCACGTACTCTGTTTTGTGGTTGGGGAAGAAGCTTTCCAGTAGTTAACGTTCTGTATGCGTGCTCAGCCGCCTCCAACTCTCTGTGACCCCGTGGGTTGTAGCCCACCAGGCTCCTCCATCTTTGGGATTCTCCAGGCAAGAACACTGGAGTGGGTTGCCATTTCCTTCTCCAGGGGATCTTCCCAACCCGGGGATTGAACTCACATCTCCTGCGTTGACAGGTGGATTCTTTACCACTGCACCACCTGGGAAGCACAGTTAACTTTCTTCCTAAGGTCAAATAGCTAATTAGTGATAAGACTTGATGTGAGGTTATAAATTTATATCAGAGTATTCTTAATTCTCTTCTCTGAAGACCCAAGGCACACATATTCAGAGTTACTTTTATGAATATTTTAATATTTCTGCATTCTTGTTATTCTTTCCTACATCCTAAAAACCATTCTGAATTTAGCATGGACATATTCAAGATGAGTTCTCAGCCATTTCTCTTCATTTCTGTTGAGTAATTGGCTTGAAATCACCTATCAAAGTCATGTAAAAAAATGCTTCAAATATTGGTCAAAACCATTTAAAAATATAACTGCTTCTAATCAAAAGAAATTTTATACTTCAGTAATGAGTGTTCTTACTAATTCCAGAAACAAATATACAAGTTAAATTAAAAGGCCTTTGACAAGACATCTCATGTTTTTAAATTTGATAGGAATGATCAGACAGGGGAGCCCGGCATGCAGCAGTCCCTGGGATCGCAAGGATTTGGACAGGACTTAGGGACTGAGCAACAGGTAATGAGTTACATTGCAGAGGTGCCTTTACAAAGCATTTTTTTTTTTTAAAGAAAGGATCCAGTTCCTTTGTTTTCTATACATCATACTCAATCCTTGACTAAAACCATCTGTAATATTTAGGAGACTGTTTTCTAGCTGGATTTACCTTCTATAGACTACAATTTGTGAGACTGCACTTTTTCTGTAACAAAAGTGTAAAAGAGAGCCTGCGGTTTATAATCTATATATAATTTAAGGTGCAAGAACGTACAAATTGGCAAAGATGTGATGAGCAAAAGGTAAATGTACTGAGTTATATTTAAATGTGTCTTTGTGAAATTTCTCTCCTCAGTTAAAAAAATAAAAGTGCTCTGGCTCCAGCCTTGTTTTAGCACAAAAACTTATCAGCTAGTAATTATTTTGAACTGATTGAGGAAGCAACCAGAGAACATTCCTGGTCACCATAAGGTACCCAACCCCTCTACCCCACCCCCAACCAGTTAAACCAGTTGGCATCACCTCATTGCTTATGCTTCAATCTTGCAGGAAGGAATAAGAAAAATAAAAAGAGAAGCAGGGAGGACTCTGTGGACCCTGCTATGTCTTACTGATGGCCCTCCAGATCTGGCAGAAGACCAGGGTGAAGCAGATAAAAGCCCAGTTCCACTCGTGGTTCTTTCCAATGGTGGACACTCCCATGAAGATGAAGATCAGGGTCTCGCTGACGCTGCTCAGCATCTTCATGAAATACTTGATGGTCGTATATGAGGTCTGGGACACGTTTTCTTCCACATACTTTTTCATTGTCACCGCACAGGCTGTGATTCTGCAGCAGGAACAAGAGAAGCCACATGACCTTGCCCCTCACTGGAAAATCCTCTTTTGGTGATGGTGTATGTGGGTGCTCACTCAGTTGTGTCTGATGTCTTTGTGACCTCCATGGATTGTAACCCCCCAGACTCCTTTGTGCATGGACTTTTCCCAGGCAAGAATACTGGAGTGGTTTGCCATTTCCTCCTCCAGGGGATCTTCTCGACCCCGAGTCTCCTGCATTGGTGGGCGGATTCTTTACCACTGAGTTACCTGGGAAGCCCATGATACCACAGAGACACAAATCCTGTTTTTATCCAGACAGAACATCTCCAACTGCAAATGTTCATTTTCTCTCTTTTTCTTCTCACTACCCAAGGGGTCTGCACAAGTTGACTGTGATGGGGGAAGGTGGGAGTGGCATGGTTTCCAAAAAACAAAATGATGCATAATTCATGCAGGAGCCAGAAGCAGGACTGTTTCTCTCTTGCTCTCATCAAAAGCTATGTCAGCCCTACCTCTTACCCCCAGCTTCACTTGCCTTAAACCAAAACAAAGCCAGTGCAGTCGCCCAGAAGAACAATTCAGCACGATTCCTCATACTATAATGTTCCCTACAAAAATTGAATGAGAACATTTTCACTTCAAATGCTTCATTCTAGAGCCACTTAGCAAGTTTGGAAAGGAAAGAAAGGATCTGCTTTATCTCAGTAGTTTGCTCGATTTTTTTCAGTACATAGTAGGCTTTTATTCTCATATATATATATATACTTTTAGTATACTAAATAAATCAGGTGGGTTTCAAAAATGCAAGATAGGTTATATGAGCCAAATACATTAATTTGAATAAATTGGCAGAATCGTTACTTAATGTTAGACTTGTGACTTCCTGATGAGAACTAGAAATTTCCTTTCGCTGATGGTATCTAGTTATTTATACTTGGAATATAACTGCTTTACACTGTTGTGTTGGTTTCTGCTGTACAACAGGGTAACAGACATAAGTGTACCGTATATCCCCTGCCGCTTTGTCTTTCCTCCCACCACCCCCCCATCCCCCGCCCCCAGGTCGCCACAGAGCACTAGGCTGAGCTGCTTGTGCAACAGCAGCTTCCCTCCATGTTTACAAGGGGTTGTGTACATGTGTCAGTGCTCCTCTCCCAATTCTTCCCACCTCTCCTTCCCCATCTCTGTGCACAAGTCTGTTCTCTCTGTCTGCAGCTCTGTTACTGCCCTGCAGACAGATCCATCAGCACCATTTCTCTAGATTCCACACGTGCATTAGTACATATTTGTTTTCCTCTTTTTGTCTTACATCACTCTGTACAACATCTCCCAGGGATTTTCCCGACCAGATGTGTATAAGAGACAGGTGCAACAGCAGCTTCCCTCCATGTTTACAAGGGGTTGTGTACATGTGTCAGTGCTCCTCTCCCAATTCTTCCCACCTCTCCTTCCCCATCTCTGTGCACAAGTCTGTTCTCTCTGTCTGCAGCTCTGTTACTGCCCTGCAGACAGATCCATCAGCACCATTTCTCTAGATTCCACACGTGCATTAGTACATATTTGTTTTCCTCTTTTTGTCTTACATCACTCTGTACAACAGACTCTAGGTCCATCCACATTCACTTTTAAGGAGAGAGAATGATGAGGGCCTAGACTTTGTGAAAGCGAAAGCGAAAGTGTTAGTTGCTCAGTTGTGTCCATCTCTATGTGACCCCATGGACTGTAGCCCGCCAGGCTCCTCTGTCCATGGGATTCTCCAGGCAAGAATAACTAGAGTGGGGAGCCATTCCCTTCTCTGGGGGATCTTCCTGACCCAGAGAATGAACCCGGGTCTTTTGCATTGCTAGCAGATTCTTTACCATCTGAGCCACTAGGAAAGCTGCCTAGACATTACACTACTGCAAGTAATCAGAATAAATATTTCCATACAATAAAATTGTGCCCAAGGATCTGGGTATGAGGATAATGTCAGTTAAAAAAAAAGGCAGCATGATCAGATATAATAAACCAAGTTGAGAAGGCTTCTTCCAAGATCTAAACAAGGATAAACATTTCAAAAATATTTTCATTAGAAAAAAATATATCTGAATTTCTAGTCTTATCCTATCTCTTGAGTTTTACTCCACACTGACCAGTCCTGGAGCAATGACGTGACTTAAGTGAAAGAGCAGAAAGCAGAGTCCAGGAATGACAGTAGTTCCTGGCACGCTTCCCTTTAACATAATGCATTTTTCAAGGAAAAAAGATAACAACTGAAGTGAGACCTTAACCTTGAACCTCTCCCAGCTCATCTCCGCACTAGTTTTTCTGAACATTATGAATTGACCTTGTACTTGCTAAGCAAGCTCTCTTCAGGCAAATCACCGGACAGAGCAAACACAGGTGCTGGGGAGAACATTTGTTTGGCAAAGGACCTGAACCGGATTTGACAGAAGTTCAAGAAACCTGAATCCTGCATCGCTTTTGAGGACTAGCTTTAGAAGTCAGGCCTTTCCTAATTCTGGTCCACAAGATGTGGTCCTAAACTCTCCTTTTTGGATGGGAGTTGGCCCTTCGTTTGTACTCACGCCAGGATGCCAGAGAGGTAGAGTGTCTCGGCCACTAAGTAGGACAAGTAGCTGAACATGAAGACGATGAGGGGTTCAATCGCAGAGATGTTCTGGGTGAAACGGGTGATAAATGCAGAAATGAATCCAAAAATGACACCAAAAAATACACCCCCACACCCAACGAAGATGAATCGGGCACATCCAGCCAAAATGTCCACTGGTTCTATGTCTTCAAATTTGTGCATCCTCGTGAAGGCAATTAAGATGTTATACAAGACCTAGATGAAAAGAAAATGAGAAAAGGAAGGTAGACTTAAATTAGAAATGAGAAACAGTTGTGCTTGCTTTGGCAGCACATATACTAAAATTGGAATGATACAGAGAAGACCAGCGATGCCGCTGCTCAAGGATGACATGCAAATTTGTGAAGAGTTCCACATTTTTTTAACCCAATACAAAATAAAAAGTTTAAAGTTTGGGAAAAAATAAAAATAAATTTAAAAAATTTTAAAGCATCTTTAAAAAAAAGGAAAAGAAATCAAGGTAGTCTTTACAAAGTCATCTATATAAATTTTCCAGCTAGTAATACCAGCCAGTCCTTACCATGAATTCAGATGTTAATTTGTTTAAATTATTCATTAAAATTCATGTAATTAATTCTAAAGAAACAAATGAAAAACAGTTTACACACAGATTCTTTTTTTCAAATTGTTTTATTGTGATGCTGCTGCTAAGTCGCTTCACTCGTGTCCCACACTGTGCGACCCCACAGACAGCAGCCCATAGGGCTCCGCATCCCCGGGATTCTCCAGGCAAGAACACTGGAGTGGGTTGCCATTTTCTTCTCCAATGCATGAAAGTGAAAAGTGAAAGTGAAGTCGCTCAGTCGTGTCTGACTCAGCGACCCCATGGACTGAAGCCTACCAGGCTCTTCTGTCCTTGGGAGTTTCCAGGGAAGAGTACTGGAGTGGGGTGCCATTGCCTTCTCCATTTATTGTGGTAAAGTCACAAAATATAAAACATACTATTTTGACCAGGTTTAACTGTACAGCTCAGTGGTACTAAGTACGTTCACAATGTTCTGCAATCTCACCATCATCCGTTTCCCAATTTTCCACCTTCCTAAGCTTCAACTCTGTTCCTAATAAACACTAAGTCCCCAGCCACACAATCTACTGTACTTTCTGACTCTATGAATTAGTAGCCTATTCTAGGTAAGTCATTATGTTGGAATCAAAACCTACTGTATACTGGAATGCATTTTCAAGCTTAGCTTAACACATGTTCTATAAACAGATTGTACCTTAATTTTTTTGCTCACTGTGCTGTAGAGTAGGTTTTCATTGGTTATCTACTTTATACATAGTTGGTTTTCACACAGATTCTTAACTTTGGGTCTAGTTGAATAATATACCACAATAAATTACATAAGAAGACATATTGACACAGCTGCCTAAAATTATCTGCATTCCAAATAATTTGAATCTGTTCAGCTTCAGGGAGTAAGTACAATCTGTCCTATGCTCAGTTGTATCTGTTTCTGTGTGACCCCATGGACTGTAGCCCACCAGGCTTCTCTGTCCATGGGATTCTCCAGGCAAGAATACTGGAGTGGGTTGCCATGCCCTCCTCCCAGGGATTTTCCCGACCCCGGGATCAAAACTGCGTCTCTTGTGTCTCCTGCATTGGCAGGGGTTTCTTTATCACTAAATTACCTGGGCAGCCCCAAGAAGTATAATACAGCTGTAAAGCACGGAGCACCGGCTTCATGCCAGCCTCTTCGCTGAGTTTGGTGTCATTATCAATTGATTGCCTCTGGCTCTGAAAGCACCCTTCAACATAGGCTCCATAATGAATAATGAAAGTCTTTTACTGCTCTCCGGAGTCAGGATGGAATCAATTCATACACTTTTTGCTGTCCATTTGCACATGAAGATCCAGAATGTTATCCAGCCCAGCACAGGTTGTCTTTGGAATGTGAGCTGGCAGACAGCAACATTCCTGACAGTAGTTCAGGTGTTACCAGTCTTCAGCTGGGTGGCTTCATCTAGTGAACTCTACTAACGGAGGAGAAGGACCGTGAGGGGGCATGCAAGGGCCCTCTGCTCCCAGGTCCTTGTGCCCCGCTCCAGGGCAGCTTGGCCACACTGCCTTCGATGTTAGTTCCCTGGAGCTGCTGTAACAAGGCTTCCCAAGTGGCGCTAATGGTAAGAACCCACCTGCCAATGCAGGAGACACAAAGGTTCCATCCCTGGGTTGGGAATATCCTCTGGAGGAGGAAATGGCAACCCACTCCAGAATTCTTGCCTAAGATATCCCATGGGCAGAGGAGCCTGGCGGGTTATAGTCCACAGAGTTGCAAAGAACTGGACACGACTGAGCTTGTAAGCACGGATATTATTTAAGCAAGCAAAGCAAAACCATGCTCTAAGAAAAACCTTGCCTGAGTTTTTGCAAGAAAATTGTGACTTATGGTTTCAAAATGAATCCAAAAGAAACTTAGTGGTTGTATCCCAACTCAGTGACTTTATTTAGTTCAATTTAACCTTTTGCCTGACCTTGGAGCAACCCATGTGCAGGTCTTAGGAGCCCTGGGTGTTGCACCTTTAAGCTGTATTCATGTTCCAGGAGTGAAGCCAAGATTAGAAGCCGGAAGCTAGCAGAAAACTCAAAAAGCAAATTTGAATGAGTTTAACTGGGACTCTGGGAGTTTATTTGACTCTTAAACCCAAGGAAACTCACGGAGTGTGATTGGGACTCAAAGATTTGCATGTTTAGGCCACAAATGAAAACTCTTTTGCATTGCTCTACAGATTATAAGAAGCAGCTTGATCTGTTCCTAGGACCTGGGAAAGTGAACAGGACTACTCCTGGCCCCAGACACCACTGCGTGCTGCCAGGAAGAGGCTACGGCACTTTCAGAAGCTAAAGTCATACGTATAATTAAGAAGACTGCACTTACAGACATAATCCATATGACTACATGGAAAACAGTTCTTATCTTTCAAATTATATGGCTCTGGATGTCATTACAGTTATGAAAGATTTTCTTTGGATTCCTTTCAAATCACAATCATGTGTGTATATTTTTAATATATTGGAAGGGGAAACTCAGCCAGTACTAACGTTCAAACACATCCCTGGCACTAACGGGAAACAAAATCAGATTTACCTTCTTCACTCAGTGGGCAGGTGCAACATCAGGACAAAATAAAAAATATATATTTTAGAGAACTTCCCTGGTGGTCTGGTGGCTAAGACTCCATGCTGCCAGTGCAGGGGGCCCTGCTTCCACCCCTGGTCAGGGAAGTCAATCTCACATGTTACAACTAAGAATTTGCATGTCACAACTAAAGATCCCACATGCCACAACTAAAAGATTCCGGGGGAAGAAAAAGGATCCTGTGTGCTGCAGCTAAAAGCCAATGCAGCCAAATAAATCAATTTTAAAAAATAAAATATTAAAAAGAAAAAAATATATATGTTTTTCTTTGTCCCCAGTACCTAGCACAAAGTCCCTAAAGATCTAGTAATTCCCTGAGTCATTTGTAATTAGTGCTTTTCAATCCCTCCTGAATTTACACTAATGAGGTGACTCTTGCTGGGGTTCCCTCTTACCCTGACCCCAAGGAGGGGGACTGATTGCTGGGGAAACAACCATGTGATGATAAGGTTGTATCTTTCGTTCCCACTCCCTGACCCTCCAGGAGAGGAGAGAAAGGCTGGAGCTTGACTTCATTACTCAGTGGCCAACAACTTCATCAGTCATGCCGAAGTAAAGCAACTTCCAGAAAAACCCCAAGGAACAGTGTTCCGAAAGCTTACAGGTTGGTGCTGGGAGGGTGGTGCACCTGGAGAAGACACAAAAGCTCTGCACACGCTCCCCAGGACCTCACCCTACACATCCCTTTCATTTGGTTGTTCCTGAGTTGCACCCTTTCCAATAAACTGGTTGCTGCTGTTCACTCGCTCAGTTGTGTCTGATTCTTTGAGACCCCATGGACTGCACACCAGGCTTTCCCGTCCTTCACTATCTCCTGGAGTTTGCTTAAACTCACATCCACTGAGTAGATGATGCCATCTAGCCATCTCATCCTCTGTCATCCCCTTCTCTTCCTCCTTCAGTCTCCCCAGCATCAGGGTCTTTTCCCACAAGTCAGCTCTTTACATCAGGTAGCCAAAGTATGGGAGCTTCAGCTTCAATCCTTCCAATGACTATTCAGGATTGGTGTCCTTTAAGATTGGCAATAAACTGGAAATAAAAACTAAGCTGCTTTCTTGAGTTCCATAAGCTGTTCAGGCAAATTGTTAAACCTAAAGAACGAGTTGTGGGAATGCCTGATTTTATAGCCAGTCCGTCAGTAGTACGTTGTCCTACGGTCGGTGCCTGAGGTCGAGGCGTCTTAAGGGACTGAGCCCTTAATCTGTGGGGTTTGTGCTAATTTTGAATACTTAGTGTCAGAACTGAATCAAATTGCAGGACACTAAGTTGGTATCTGAAGATTTGGAGAACTGGCTGGAACTGGGAAAAACATGCAGACGTTTGGTATCAGAAGTCATGCTGTTAAAAAACAGTTTAGAGATGTTTCAGAAAGTGGGCCTTTTCTGTTACCTTTAACAAGCTCACCAACCTCCCAAGATCACAGTACTGGTAACCCTTTATGGACACCATGTAAAAGTTTGCAAAGTTCTTTCAACATAGAAAATAATGATGAAAGACACCTGCCCACCACCCAAGGTTTAGCAGAAGTGGAGAGTCAATTTCAAATGTGCTGGTATTTGTTTCTTTACCAACTTTACTGAGGAATGATATACAAATGATAAACTAGAGATGCGGTTCAATCCCTGGGTTGGGAAGATCCCCAGGAGAAGGAAATGGCAATCCACTTGAGTATTCATGCTGGGGAATTCCATGGACAGGGAAGCTTGGTGGGCTACAGTCTATGGGGTTACAAAGAGTCAGACATGACTTAGCAACTAAAAAACAACAAATGTGTGTGTGTGTATTACTGACTCACCTTGCTATATATCTGAAACTAACTTTCAGATAAGTGTAGATAAACTTCAGTTCAATTTAAATTAGGAAAAAAAAAGCTTTAAAAATGACAGAAGGGAAGAAGCTTTTACCTTACTTCTAAAAAAGGTCAGAAAATTTAACAAAGAGTGGCAGGATTTTATTGATTTAGGACACAGCAAAGAAGTTTCTTTAAGGAGCTTTTTTTTCAATTTAAAAAGCCTAACACTCCTTCTCAGCTTAAAACATGGTAGGGTAAAGGATAGACCATACTTCTTAGCTGCTGTTATCATCTACCTGCCAATCACTTTCAAATACACATTTCCCTCCAATCTCTCTTCCAAGCTCTAGACTCCTATTTCTAAAACTGGGGAAAATTTCTTTTCAGTGTGCTGATGGTATCTCAGACTTAGCAGTTCAGAACTAAGAGTCATCTTGTCAAAGTGTTAGTCACTCAGTCGTGTCCAGCTCTTTGCTACCCCATGGACTGTAGCCCACAGGCTCCTCTGTCCATAGGATTCTCTAGGCAGGAATATGGAGTGGGTTTCCATATGGAGGGTGCCATTCTCTTCTCCAGGGGGTCTTCCCAAGCCAGGGATGGAACTTGAGTCTCCTTCACTGCATGCAGATTCTTTACCCTCTGAGTCACCAGGGAAGGCTACCAATAGTGATCATTCACCACAACTGCTCCTCAACCCTGATCCCATCAAGGAACCAAGCAGCCTGACATCTCTCATCACCTCCACACCAACCTGGAACAAATGCCCAGAGGACTGATTTCACCATCTGACATCAGTCCACCTACAGGACCAGATGGGAGTCAGATCCCACAGGTTAAGGGTTCAGCCCTGCAGGACGGCCCCTCCTCTGCTTCAGAAGTCCAGCACAGGTAAGTCCAGGCTGTCACCTGGGTTTCTGACTCACCAGCTATAGACCCTCCTTGGGGTTGGTTAATTTGCTAGAATGACTCACAGAACTCAGAGAAACATCTTACTAACTTGGTGACTGGTTTACTACAGAAGGAACAGCCAGATGGAAGAGATTCTTAGGACAAAGGATGGGGGCAGGGCTATGGGGCTCCTGTGCCCTCCCTAGGACCACCACCCTCCCCAAATTTCCACCAACCTCTCCAAAGCCAATCCTCTAGGCTTTTTACAGAGGCTTCCTTACATAGACTGGGTTGATTAAATCACTGGTCATGGGCTCCCTTCCCTAGAGGTGGGAATGGGGAGGCTTAAGGAGGAAGAAAGAAGTCCAACTCCTTAATCATAAGGTTGATTCCACTGGCAACCAGCCCTCTTCCTAAGGTTATGTAGGGGCTTTCCAAAAGTCATCTCATTAGCATAACAAACTCAGCTCTCTTCACTTAGGAAATTCCAAGGATTTTAATGAGCTCAATGCCCTGAATGAAGATGAGCTGGTTGGATGGCATCACTGACTTAATGGACACAAGTTTGAGCAAATTCTGGGAAATAGTGAAGGACAGGGAAGCCTGGCGTGCTGCAGTCCATGGGGTCACAAAGAGTCGGACATGACTGAGCAACTGAACAACAATAGCAATGCCCTGAATGTGGACAAAGACCAAATATATGTTTCTTTTTGTAAATCATAATATTACAAACACCAAAGGTCTGTACTTAACTCTGTGCCAGGCGTTGTTTTAAATGCTTACGTGTATCAACTCACTTGAACCCTCAGACATCCTGGTCTCCAGTTTGCAGAAAGGAAACTGAGGGTCAGAGGGGTTAAGTCACTCAACTGAAGTCACAAAGGTTGCAGGTAAAGAAGTCAGGACTTGAACTAGGGCATGGCCTCCCTGTCCATGCTGAAGGGCACAATTTACTGCCTCTTGAATGGGATGTTCCTGGAGCTAGGATTTCTTCGAGGCAGGAAAATATTAATATACACCAGAAAGACTTATGGAGGAAAATTCACCCCCAAATGAATGTTTTTAAAAATCTTTTCCAAATTAGACACAGTTTTCTCTGGCAAGCTGTTCCCTGCCATCCTAGCTTGCTTTGAATTTACCATGTCATCCATACCACCTGGGTCGGGACAATCCTGTGGAGAAAGAAATGATGATCCATTCCAGTATTCTTGTTCCCATGGATAGAGGAGCTTGACGAGCTACAGTTCCTGGGATCGCAGAGTCAGGCACTGAGTGACTAAGCTTGCAAGAAGCACAAGTATGTATAACACCTGCCAGTGTGGCTGGCCGGAGGTTCCTGCTCAGAAACTTTCAGTGGCTCCTTCTACCACTGTCTCTTCCACTGTGCTCCCAAAGAATGGACCATAGTGGCACCAAGATGCCCCGTGAAGACATTATCAGAGAAGGAGAAAAACTAGAGAAGAAAGTAGGGGGACAGTGAGCAAGGGTAAAGAGACAGCATGGAGTGGCAGTCAGAAGCAGAGATGCTCTGGAGCCAGGCTGCCTAGGTTCAAATCTCAGCAGACTTGGGGTCCTCTCAGTGAGGTAGAGGAGGGGGAATGTAGGGATCCCTCAGATGAGGTGGAAGGGGGGATGCTGAGATCCCTCAGTGAGGTGGAGGAGGAGGGTATGGGGTGAGGTGAGAAGCGATAGGAACCTTGGTGGCCTTACCTTGTTGCTTATTCAGCAAATCGATACAGGAAAACCAGGGAGGAATACAAATATAAGAACAAACTGGCTACAGTACCTGAAGCAGAGCCATATCTAAAACCAAACGCCTACTAGGAGGCAGCTAACCAGTGCAGACATGAGTTCAGTTCAGTTCAGTTCAGTTCAGTCGCTCAGTCGTGTCCAACTCCTTGAGACCCCATGGACTGCAGCACACCAGGCCTCCCTGTCCATCACCAACTCCTGGGCTTACTCAAACTGATGTCCATTGAGTCAGTGATGCAATCCAATCACATCCCCTTCTCTTCCTGCCTTCAATCTTTCCCAGCATCAGGATTTTTTCTAATGAGTCAGCTCCTCACATCAGGTGGCCAAAGTATTGCAGTTTCAGCTTCAACATCAGTCCTTCCAATGAATATTCAAGACCAATTTCCTTTAGGATGGACTGGTTGTATCTCCTTGTAGTCCAAGGGACTCTTAAGATTCTTCTCCAAAACCACAGT
Organism: Madoqua kirkii; assembly: GCA_006408675.1. Lineage (NCBI taxonomy): Eukaryota > Metazoa > Chordata > Mammalia > Artiodactyla > Bovidae > Madoqua > Madoqua kirkii. The sequence continues at coordinate 43,729 of SJYC01003332.1, read as the reverse complement.
TCAAAAGCATCAATTCTTTGGTGCTAAGCTTTCTTTAGAGTCCAACTCTCACATCCATACATGACTACTGGAAAAACCATAGCTTGGCCTAGATGGATCTGTGGACAAAGTAATACCTGCTTTTTAATATGCTATCTAGGTTGGTCATAACTTTCCTTCCAAACAGCAAGCGTCTTTTAATTTCATGGCTGCAATCACCATCCACAGTGACCTTGGAGCCCCCCAAAATAAAATCTGCCACTGTTTCCACTGTTTCCTCTTCTATTTCCCATGAAGTGATGGGACCAGATGCCATGATCTTCGTTTTCTGAATGTTGAGCTTTAAGCCAATGTTTTGACTCTCCTCTTTCACTTTCATCAAGAGGCTCTTTAGTTCCTTTTCACTTTCTGCCATAAGGATGGTGTCATCTGCATTTCTGAGGTTATTAATATTTCTCCCGGCAATCTTGATTCCAGCTTGTGAAAAATCCAGCCCAGCATTTCTCATGATGTACTCTGCATAGAAGTTAAATAAGCAGGGTGACAATATACAACCTTGATGTACTCCTTTTCCTACTTGGAACCAGTCTGTTGTTCCATGTCTAGTTCTAACTGTTGCTTCCTGACCTGCATACAGATTTCTCAAGAGGCAGGTCAGGTGGTCTGGTATTCCCATCTCTTTCAGAATTTTCCGTAGTTTATTGTGATCCGCACAGTCACAGGCTTTGGCCCAAGCTGGTGTGCTATAAAACAACAGCCAGCATGTATGGGGTTCTCCCTGCATGCTGAGCACTCACTGTTCTAAAAGCTTAACAGGAATTTTCTAGTGGTCTTAAGAGCTAAATAATACCATCACCCTAATTTTACAGAACTCAGGCACAGAGATGACCAGAATCTTTCCTGGATCCACACGCTGGACTTGGCCAAACAAGCCAACTCTATTTTGGAGAAAGACTGCTGGATTTCTTGCCTGCTGGACATGGGCCCAGTCTCCTCATTGGTAACATATGGGTTCTCTCCTGTTTTCCAGCTCCATGAGTTGAACGTTCAAAGGGTAAGAATAAGAGAGAAGAGAAAGGGGGACTGCACTGGTGTCTCAGTGGTAAAGAATCCACCTGCCAATGCAGGAGACACAGGGTCGATCCCTGGGTCAGGAAGATCCCACATGCTGATGAACAACTAAGCCCGGTGCCACAGCTTTTGTGCTCCAGATTCCATGCTCTGCCACAAGAGAAGTCACGAGGAACCCACACACCGCAACGGAGAGTAGCCCCTGCTCACTGCAACTAGAGGGAAGCCTAAGCATCAATGAAGAGCCAACACAGCCAAATACAAATAAAATCAGAGAAAAGAAGGGGATGGGAGAGACCTTCTTGTGCACCCATGTCTGGTCCATCATGGCCAGGCCGGATGCTCTTCTGCAACTTTACCCTCTTTGCTAATGTTTCTTCATCTGTGAAATACGGTTATTCATTCAGGCCTGACAGTAAAAATCTAGGGACTGGATCAAATAGTAAATGCACAAGTGACCCCACACAGAGCCTGGACACAGCAGCTGCTTCTCTCTCTCTGCGATGAAGCTGGCCATGAGATTCAACTGAGGATACGTGCTGGTTTAGTTGCTAAGTCGTGTCTGACTCTTTCGACCCTATGGACTATAGCCCACCAGGATCCTCCATCCATGGGATTTCCCAGGCAAGAGTACTGGAGTGGCCAGTTCTTTCTCCAGGGGATCTCCCTGACCCAGGGATCGAACTGGCAGGAGGGTTCTTTACCACTGAGCCTCCTGGGAAGCATCTGCTGAGGATACTAGTCATTATTTAAAAGGTATTTGGGTTTTGTCTCTGCTTCCTCTGCCCACCACTAAGGAAGTTCTTAGGATTAGAGTCATAACCTAAAATTTGCAGCAAGAGGGAGAAGTTAAGTGGACAAGAGGCCTGGAGGGTCAGGGTCATCACTGTTTTCTGTGGTTCTGCAACATCTTCCTGAGTACTGGAGTGGCCAGTTCTTTCTCCAGGGGATCTCCCTGACCCAGGGATCGAACTGGCAGGAGGGTTCTTTACCACTGAGCCTCCTGGGAAGCATCTGCTGAGGATACTAGTCATTATTTAAAAGGTATTTGGGTTTTGTCTCTGCTTCCTCTGCCCACCACTAAGGAAGTTCTTAGGATTAGAGTCATAACCTAAAATTTGCAGCAAGAGGGAGAAGTTAAGTGGACAAGAGGCCTGGAGGGTCAGGGTCATCACTGTTTTCTGTGGTTCTGCAACATCTTCCCTTCAGCGCCAGGCAGCTCTTCTGTGGATGAGGATCTGCAAAGTTGTCTCAAGTCACCCACAAATCACAGGTCTCTCTCTGCTGACTCAGACTTTCTGCTGGAAGAGCCCATGTGTGATGGCTGCCCTCCTCAATGAAAGGGTGAGTCCCAGCCCTGAGCTCAAAATACAACTGCCTTGCATTAAATACCAGTTGCTGTCAAATTGCTTTCTAAATCCAGCCCCGAGCTTCTCCAATTTCATGTAGGGATGCAGAAGGGCCCCAGCACACACTTAATATCACTGTGCTCTGGGTGACCACAGAGTGACCCGGAGTGACGTGTGGACAAGCCCCCATCTCAAGCCGGAGCCAACGCCACAGCAGCTTTGCCAGGTGGAGGTCACAGCAGAGCCCTCCACAGATACTCTGGTCAGCCGAAAATTGCAATTTTATTTTAAAATGATCATTAAAAATAAAAAGTCCAAGTGGAAGCAATTAAACTTTGGGAAAGTCAAACAAATGTTGTCAGCAAAGAACTCCCAAGCTGTGACAGGTCTAAATGTAAAATCTAGAGACAATTCAGGCTGAAGTGAGTCTCAAGTTCAGAGGCAGCCAGGGAGCTAGCAGAGCATCATATTTTCATGGCTGCCTGATGCAAAGAGCTGACTCATTGGAAAAGACCTCGATGCTGGGAAAGACTAACAGCAAGAGAAGAGGGAGACCGAGGATGTGAATGGTTAGATGGCATCACCAACTCAATGGACATGAATTTTAGCAAACTCTGGGAGATAGTGAAGGAAAGGATCCATGGGGGTCACAAAGAGTCAGGCATGACTTAGCAACTGAACAACAATAAAGAATACGTCTCGGCAAGAAAGTTTATAGGTTGCATCAAGAAAGAGATTGTCCTATGAAAATTAAGTGAGGTGATATTGTCATTTCTCTCACTGTGGAGCCCTATACCAAGATCACAGGTGTAAAGACTTTTACCAAGGCCACAGATGTGGAACTCTGTACCAAGGTCACCTTTGGAAGTAACCAAGCCCCATAGCAACAGTTCAGTTCAGTTCAGTCACTCAGTCGTGTCCGACTCTTTGCCACTCCGTGAATCGCAGCACGCCAGGCCTCCCTGTTCATCACCATCTCTTGGAGTTCACTCAGACTCACGTCAATCGAGTCCATGATGCCATCCAGCCATCTCATCCTCGGGCGTCCCCTTCTCCTCCTGCCCCCAATCTCTCCCAGCATCAAAGTCTTTTCTAATGAGTCAGCTCTTCCCATGAGGTGGCCAAAGTACTGGAGTTTCAGCTTTAGCATCATTCCTTCCAAAGAAATCCCAGGGTTGATCTCCTTCAGAATGGACTGATTGGATCTCCTTGCAGTCCAAGGGACTCTCAAGAGTCTTATCCAACACCACAGCTCAAAAGCATCAATTCTTCGGCGCTCAGCCTTCTTCACAGCCCCATAGCAACAGTTGCTTTGAATTCCCCTGACCTGAACCATACAGGTCTCAGACCCCATATTAGGTAAAAATGCCCACCCCATAGCATCCTAACCAATCACCTAATGCCAGCCTTCCAGCAGGATTCTCCTCTGTCTTGAAGATAAAATAATTGGCTACTATCCTGTGAAAGGTGTCGACTCTACCTTGCGATGGCCCACTGTTCTAACAGCATCTCTCACTCTAAAAGACTCTATTCACCTCTCATCTATCTCGTGTCTGCAAATTCTTCTCCACCTGGCGCGAAGACCATGACACTAAAGATTTATGAAGAAGTAGAATAATGGCCTCATGATGGGTTGCCAAGAGGCCTTACATGGCATTACAGTCAGGAAGGGACCCCGAGGGACTTGGATATGAGTACAGTGAGATGACTTCTGGAGGCATCATAGCTCAGAGAGGCTGCCTTAGGAGGGGGAACTGGTTCCCAGCTGGCATTCCTTACTCTACTGTAACAAAACCCAAAGTAAGAAAGCATCTAAAGACAGAAAGGGTGAGGGAAATGGGATCTCCAAGAGGAGTCTAGCCCAGTCCTTTCCCAGGTGTAGCAACTTTTTATATCTAGATGGGTCAGTTTCTTGACACTTACGGGCCATGAACCAGGAGTTCTCAAACATTAGCCATTGTCTGAGATGCTGGTTAAGAATACAGATTCCCAGGCTCCATTCCCAGAGAGTGGATCAGTGGGTCTGGGTTGGGGTTTGGATGTCTGAGTGCCCATCAGACCTGCTTGGGGGATTCTGAGGCACAGAGCTTGAGGGCCACATGCTGAGAAATGAGGTCTCTATATGGGTTGGCAGGTGGAGTCCAGGGTCCTGTGTCAACCCGCTGACATCTTGGCTTTCTGAGATGCTCACCCAGCAGGAAAGCTGTGCCCGTCTGATGAGCCTAGAGTCATGCTCAACACTTAGAGAGTCTCGTTATGAATAAATGAAGTGATTTCTAATTTCAGGTGTGGTCTCTTCCACTTGGTGAATCCACCCCCATATCTTGGATTATTTTCAAAGCCTTTCCCTGCCCCCAGTACTAGCTATTTTGACATCAAATTCTCACAATAGAATATTGCCCCAGGATGAACAAGGTCCTACTGTACAGCACAGGGAACTATAATTAATATCCTTGGATGAGCCACAATGGAAAAGGATTTTAAAAGGAAGGCATGTATGTATATCGGAGAAGGCAAGGGCAACCCACTCCAGTACTCTTGCCTGGAAAATCCCATGGACGGAGGAGCCTGGTGGGCTGTAGTCCATGGGGTCATGAAGAGTCTGACAACCCTGATAGGACATGAACTTCCAATCTGCAGGATAAGAAACACGAATGATCTACAATTGTTGAAAAGATGCTTAATGATCATGCAAATTACAACAAACACACATCATCCTTTTTTTCTCATTAGATGGGAAAGCATTAAGAAACAAGACCCTTTGTTGACGACAACAACATAAGGAAATATGCACTTATTAATGACACATTTTCTATGGAAATATAAGCCCATAAAGATTTCCAGGAAATCTTGGCAGCTGTGTACATAAAAACTGAAATTATGGTTTAATAGTTTATTTGGTAAAAATGGGCAGGGTCCTGAGTGACCCTACTGCAAGCTCCCCCTGCAACCTGACACCAGGGTAACATCCTCCAGCCAATAAGCTCCTTATTCAGGGACCAGTACTTGCATATCCATGTGAACTGGGGGCCAGTTTCCTGCCAGCTTGTGGAATTACTCAAAAGAATTTGATGAAGAATAGATACATGTGTACTGAATCACTTGGCTGTACACCTGAAACTAATACAACGTTGTTAATCAATTGTGCTCAAAGAGCAAAGAACCTCATCTCATTCTCATTATTGCCACCCAAGTAAGCTAGCACCATGCCTAGAACAAAATAGGTCCCAGATAAATGTTTGTTTTTTTAAAAAAAGTCAAGCACGTCTTTCCCGAGGAACCAGGAGGCACTCCATCCTTCTAACAGTGTCTTCTGCAGACACTCAGAGCTCACTCTGAGTATGGCTCCCACGTGACCCTGTGGGATGTGTTGTGTCCTCCTCCCCTGAACTGTGAGTATACCTGACTAGTATAATGTCATTAGTCTCATTTGTTAACTGTTGGAGTCACTCCTTAACCCTCAGGTGGGAATCCCTCCTTTATCAGGTGAATGAAGAAGAGGTGGTTAGAACAGCATTTCTCACCTTTTTAAGTGTGCCTACTTTTAAACACTTTTAATTTTTTTAGATTTTTTTCAGCATGGACCATTTTGAAGGTCTATCAAATTTGTTACAATATTGCTTCTGTTTCATGGTTTGTTTGTTTTTTCACTGTGACACATGCAAGATCTTAGCGCCCCAACCAGAGGTTGCACCTGTACCCCCAAGCACTGGAAGGTGGGAGCCCCCAAGTACAACTACTTTTTAACTGAGAAACTTTACTTTCAAGAAACTATCCTATATAAAGGCACACAAGTACAAAAGAGAGAAGCATGTAGAAACAAGAATACTTATTGCAGTATTGTTTTTGAAAGTGAAAAATTGGCAATCACATGAATATCCATCCATGGAGAAATGGTTAAATAAATCATGGCAAACGTCATCTATGAAATACTCTGCAACAGTGGAAAAGATCTAGAAAGAAGTTAGATTTGTTACATCTAAACATACATCTGATGTAATCCCACTTAGTTTATGTAGAATGATGCAAGGAGATCCAACGAGTCAATCCTAAAGGAAATCAACCCTGAATATTCACTGGAAGGACTGATGCTGAAGCTTAAGTTCCAATACTTTGGCCACCTTATGTGAAGAAGTGACTCACTGGAAAAGACCCTGATGCTGGGAAAGATTGAAGGCAAGAGAAGAACTGGATGGCAGAGGATGAGATGGTTGGATGGCATCACCGACTCAATGAACATGAATCTGTGCAAATTCCAGGAGACAGTGAAGGTCAAGGATGCCTGGAGTTCTCCAATACAACTTAGCGACTGAACAACAACAACAACGCTTACCTATGCATATGCCTGTGGTCAAGATAAAGACCGGAAGGGGTATGGAAACTGGATCCAGGGGGGTGAGGAGAGGGCCAGGTGGAGGCTGTTGTTTACTCAGTATAATTTTGTACTGTTGGAGTCTTTTACACGGAAACTGCATTCTAGTATTTGTTATGTGATGTGATATCAATGTAAAAATAAGAAAAGTGCATCAAAGTTTATATAAAATCATGGAGACTAACCCCTGGTGAAGGTTTACAGGAACATAAGGATCAGCAGTGCAACAGCCAGTCTAGAATATTCCAGCACCTCTAGCTGAAGACACCTCTGGGGTTGATGCTCTGTGCTGATCTGGTCTGTAAAGCCTTCTCAGCTTCTCTCCCAGAGGACTCCTAAGCAAAGGTGCCCCCTCACACCTTCTACGGGAGTCACACAACTGAGAGTGATAAGCCAATGCATTCGTGCAAATCCGCCATCATCTCTCTCCAGACCCCTATCTTTTATTTAACTTCATCGTCTAAATCAGGACTTAAGAAAGAAATCTAAAGGTGAGGTCCGATGCCGAAAGAACGTCAGATCCGAAGTCTTGCTTCTCCCAGGCTTTCCAGGTGTCAGCGCTAAAGAATACGCCCGCCAGGGCAGGAGACACAGGAGACACAGGTTCAGCCACTGGGCTGGGAAGATCCCCGGGGGAAGGGAGTGGCAACCCACGCCAGTATTCCTGCCTGGAGAATCCCATGGACAGAGGAGCCTGCCAACTATAGTCCATGGCGTTGTAAAAGAGTTGGACACGACTTAGAAACTAAGCAACAACAATGTTGCTCCTTCAGTGTGAAAACCCAGAAGAGCCTTTAGCAAGGGTTTCTGCAAAGTGAAAAACCAAATTCACTACACTTATGCATCCTCTCCTGTTTCCCTCTTTAAAGAAGACAGTGGGGATTTCCCTGGCAGTCCAGTGGTGAGGACTTTGCCTTGCAATGCAGGGGGTCGCAGGTTCAATCCCTGGTGGAGGCGCTAATATCCCACATCCTTCTTGGCCAAAAAACCACAGAACTTAAAACAGAAGCTAGTGAAGGCGAGCAGTGTAGCGAGCCAGTGTGGGCTCCCTGGGGATCCCAGCGGCAGATGTGGCCAGGCCGCCCGGGGCCCATCTCCGTGCTGCCCGCTTCCGACCCCCGACCCCCGGCCCTCTCCCTGGGACCCGTGTGTACGTCTCACCACGCTGATGCCGTCATTGAGCAGGGCTTCCCCAAAGATCATCATGTATAGCTGCTCGTTCACACGCGCCTCCTCGAACACGGCCAGGACGGCCACCGGGTCCACGGCCGAGATGAGGCTCCCGAACAGCAGGTTCTGAAGCAGGTTGATGTCGCCCAGCCCAAAGGCGGGGACCTGGCAGACCAGGTAGAGCGAGAGGCCGATGCCGAAGGCGTTGAGCAGGGCGCCCAGGCCCGCCCACCACAGGATGGAGCCGAGGTTCTCGAAGAAGGGCCGCGTGGGCATGAAGTAGCCGCTCTCCAGGACAATGGGCGGGAGGAGGTACAAGAAATAGATGCTCGAGTCCATCACCGGCGGGGACTTGTGGTCCGTTCCAAAGATGATCGCGCCTACCAGCGCCCCCACGAGGATGAGCAGGCAACTCTCGGGCATGAGGCCAGGTAGCCTGTGGTTGAGGTGGAAGCCTGCGGAGTAGAGAACCACGATGAGAGGAGGGCAGGTAACCCAGCTTGGCCGCTGGGACACCAGGGGAGGTGTGTGCCAGGGGCCTTTCAGAGCCACGCAGATGGGCAAGCCGGTGTGCATCCCCCAGCCTCAGCATCCTTGTCAAGACCGGAGCTTGAGAAGATCAAGTGCTTCCTACAGCCTGTGCAGGTTCTAGGATCTTCTCAGTCCTTCCGTGCCCTCCTGCCTCCTGCTTTCTGCCTCCTCCATCCTGAGGGCTATGAGAGGGAGAACTCGGCTTTTATGCAAAACTTGCCTTTGAAGCTCAAGCAAGAGTCTTGCGGGATCCACGGGACAAACTAGCGAATTTAATAAAAAATAAGCAACTTCCCAGGTATAGAGAATGAACTAGTAGTTACCAGAGGGGAAGGGGACGGGGCCAGGGTAAGATATAGGTAGGGGAGTCAGAGATGCAAACTATTAGGTGAAGCATAAGCTACAAGGGTGTATTGTACAGCATGGAGAATACAGCCAATATTTTACAATAACTACAGATAGAGTATATCTTCCCAGGCAGTACTAGTGGTAAAGAACCCACCTGCCAATGCAGGAGACACGAAAGACACAGGTTCTGATCCCTGGGTTGGGAAGATCTCCTGGAGAAGAAAATGGCAACCCATTCCAGTATTCTTCTTTGGAAAATTCCATGGACAGAGGAACCTGGCTGGCTACAGTCCATAGGGTCGAACAGAGTCGGACACAATGGAAGAGTTAGCACCCATGCATAAATGGAGTATAACCTTTACAAATTATGAATCACTATGTTGTATACCTGTAACATATATATACACCTGCACTTCAACTAAAAATTAAATAAAACAAGCATTTTTAACTTAAAAAAAAAGTCTGTCACGGGGATTTAACACCAGCTCCTTCCAAATGTACACCTCCTTCTCAAACAAACGGATAAATAAAGATGAAAAGTCTTTGTTTCCCTGATTTAACCAATGACATTGCCACCCAGTCAGCCACTTAAGAGGAAGTCAAGGGGCATTCTTATGGGGACTCCATCACCTCTGCTCCTCATGCATCAGCCACCTATTTCATCACTTACTTACACCTTCCACTCGCTGCCCCTGACACGTATCTACTCTTCTCCACTCCCGCAGCTTTCACGGAGGGCAGGGCCTCCCCACTTCTCATCCACTCACTACAGTGTCTTCCTGACCTCCTACTTCACCCCCCATCTCCCAGCCCATTCCACATCCTGCTGCCAGATGTTCCACACCATGTATATCTGGGTGTCGAATCCCCACTCAAGGGATACAGTCCATGGGGGTCATAAAACGACTGAACAACTAAACAGCAAAAAGGACTTACATAATCAAGTAACAGAAGGGAAGGCATTTTAGAAGGGGAGAATTCGGAGAGAAATGGGGTAGAGTCAGGAATAGCCCAGCTAGATAGTTTTAAAAATACCTTCATTCATCAAGTAGATTCACCTTGTTACTGAGTCCAAACTTGGTCTTTGGAGGGTCTGGATGCCAGTTTCTTTCATAAAACTCAAGACAGAGGAGGTGAGGAATTAAAGTAAAAAGCTCTATAATCTTGCAAATATCTCCTGGGATGGCTAGCACTGGGAGGGCATGTGTTAATTCCTCCTTCCTGTAGCAATCCACAGGTGGACCCAGTCAGGGTGTTTCCCTGAACAAAGGCACTTTGGTTTAACCTTCAGGCCGAGGGGGTCTGGGTTCATCAAGGCAGGCCATTATGTACAGACAGTATCCTCTTAGTAAACAGAAGCAACGAGAAGCAAAGGTTAAAGTAAAAGAAACAGATCCGACCTGTAGTCAGATTTTATTCTTCCCTGCAACACTCTGACTGGAGCGCATTTTAATTGGGAAGATTATTAGGGGAAGAGGTGCAAGATAATTTTGAGCTAAACAATGGAGTGTGTGAAATTCAAGGCTAAAGAGATAGTGTTAGTCCCTCAGTCGTGTCTGAATCTATGCAACACTATGGACTGTAGTATGTAGCCCACCAAGCTCTTCTGTCCGTGGAATGTTCCAGGCAAGAATACTGGAGTGGGTTGCCATTTCCTTTCTCCCTCCCATAGGCCTTGGGGGCCATGGAAGGTCTTCTTAGGAATTTTCAGATTCAGAGCTTGTGGGCTTCCCTGACCACAGCTGTGAATTTCTCCATCTACCATTAGGGGCAGCTTAATGCAATGGACTTTAATTAGTATCCAGAGACACGGCAAACCACACACCCAGCCCACTGGCTTCAAGACCAGTTTAAGTCCTCCTTCTAGAGTGCCGCTTTCTCTTTTTCTTCCTTTTTTTTTTTTTCTTATTTACTTATTTTTGGCTGTGCAGCATTGCTGCACGAGGGCTTTCTTCAGTCAAGGTCAGCGGAAGCCACACTGAAACTGAGGTGCCCAGGCTTCTCACTGTGGTGGCTTCTTTTGCTGCAGGACACAGGCTGTGGTGCATGGGCTTCAGTAGTTGTGGTGCACAGGCCTAGCTACCCTGCAGCATGTGGACTCTTCCTGGACCAGGGATCGACCCATGTCCCCTGCACTGGCAGGCAGATTCATAAGCACGGGACCACAAGGGAAGCGCTCCCCATTTCTTACTAACAGCTTCCTTCTTCTCCTTCTCCCCTCTCTTGCTCCTCTTCCTTCTTCAATGAGTGCTTATTTTAATCACACTTAATTTTTAAAATATGTAAGGTAGGCAGAAGAGTCCCTAGTGTGATTTTTTTCAGGGCCTGTGTCTCTCCCGGGGTGGTCCTGCTTCCAGGAGTTGAATTTCCTGAAATGAGTCCACATCACCTGCCTGAAACTAAGGTGCATCTACACACTGATAGCAGGAAGAGGGTTCAGCTTGTAGCAGGGCCCTTTCAGCGAAATACTTTGTGAATTTCACCTTTCACAACTTTTCTCCCTTTCTGTAATGGACAAAACAGTCACTCACTTTTAGACTTTACAGTTTCAGAGCCTGAAACTTAAATGGCCACAGATAACTAAGTCTTGCCTGAAAATCAAAGATGGCCCTTGTTGGAACACCTATGAGGCACAACTAGACTCACCCATCCTCTCCTTTGAGGCTGGGAACAGAAATGATTCCCACACATTGCCAGGTGCTCAATACATGTGTGTTGGTAGAAGACTGAATAAAAGAATGAATGATAATCAATTCAGTTCGGTCGCTCAGTCGTATCTGACTCTTTGCCACCCCATGAATCGCAGCACGCCAGGCCTCCCTGTCCATCACCATCTCCCGGAGTTCACTCAGACTCACGTCCATCAAGTCCATGATGTCATCCAGCCATCTCATCCTTGGTCATCCCCTTCTCCTCCTGTCTCCAATCCCTCCCAGCATCAGAGTCTTTTCCAATGAGTCAACTCTTCGCATGAGGTGGCCAAAATATTGGAGTTTCAGCTTTACCATCATTCCTTCCAAAGAACACCCAGGGTTGATCTCCTTCAGAATGGACTGGTTGGATCTCCTTGCAGTTCAAGGGACTCTCAAGAGTCTTCTCCAACACCACAGTTCAAAGGCATCAATTCTTCGGCACTCAGCCTTCTTCACAGTCCAACTCTCACATTCATACATGACCACAGGAAAAACCATAGCCTTGACTAGACACACCTTAGTTGGCAAAGTAATGGCTCTGCTTTTGAATATGCTATCTAGGTTGCTCATAACTTTTCTTCCAAGGAGTAAGCGTCTTTTAATTTCATGGCTGCAGTCACCATCTGCAGGGATTTTGGAGCCCCCCAAAATAAAGTCTGACACTGTTTCCCCATCTATTTCCCATGAAGTGATGGGACCAGATGCCATGATCTTCATTTTCTGAATGTTGAGCTTTAAGCCAACTTTTTCACTCTTCTCTTTCACTTTCATCAAGAGGCTGTTTAGTTCCTCTTCACTTTCTGTCATAAGGGTGGTGTCATCTGCATATCTGAGGTTATTGATATTTCTCCCAGCAATCTTGATAATACTAGCAATTATTAATCAGATTTTGATTCAAGTTTTATAATATAGAATCTAAAAAATCTTTGTGGACTCCTTAAGTATTAAAGTTTTATGTCATTATTATTATTGTTATTATTATTATTTTTCTATCATATATAAACTTATCCAGTCAATCCTAAAGGATATCAATCCTGAATATTCATGGGATGAACTGGTGCTGATGCTCCAATACTTTGGTCACCTCGTTCGAAGAGCCGACTCATTGGGAAAGACCTAATGCTGAGAAAGACTGCAGGCAAGAGAAGGGGGCGACAGAGGATGAGATGGTTGGATGGCATCGCTAACTCAATGGACGTGAGTTTGAGCAAACTCCAGGAGGTAGTGAAGGACGGAAAAGCCTGGTGTGCTGCAGTCCATGGGGTTGTGAAGAAACGGGCACGACTTTGTGACTGAACAACAACAAGAAGAAAGCTATAAAGACTGCAGGCAAGAGAAGGGGGCGACAGAGGATGAGATGGTTGGATGGCATCGCTAACTCAATGGACGTGAGTTTGAGCAAACTCCAGGAGGTAGTGAAGGACGGAAAAGCCTGGTGTGCTGCAGTCCATGGGGTTGTGAAGAAACGGGCACGACTTTGTGACTGAACAACAACAAGAAGAAAGCTACAAACCCAGTGCCTGGATCACACTATGCATTCACTAAATTTGACCTTCATTTCAAGTCACTCAGTCATGTCTGACTCTGCAACCCCATGGACTATACAGTCCATGGAATTCTCCAGGCCTTTCCCTTCTCCAAGGGATCTTCCCAAACCAGGAATCGAACTGGCATCTCCTGCATTGCAGGCAGATTCTTTACCAACTGAGCTATCAGGGAAGCCCCCTTTTCATGTATAATGCAAAAATAATCTGAATTCTTAGAGGCCAGCAAATATGACATTGTTTTTCAATAGGCATGCTCCAACTGATAACTTACTTTAGTTTTCCTTTTCTATAGCATGTTGAGTTGCACCCACATGAAAATCAAGAACATTTAGGCAACAGTTCAGTGGACGACAGCATCCTCACAGGACTCTCAACTTGTAGACATAGTCTGGGCACGTACAACACCTCTAAAGGACTATCTGTGTTCTCTGCTGGTATAAAACATATGCTGTGTGCATTGAGATGTTTAGTGGTATAGAATGGAAGCTTCTTTTCCATGAGAAAATTCTTATTTGCACCAAGAAGAGACCTTAGGAATAATTTCACAGATGAACTAATTGAGATTAACAAAGACAGCGTAACTAGGTAGTCAGTGGCAGAGTTAGTTTCCTGATTCCGGACCAACTTCACGCATTCCTGTGGAAAGGAAGGGAATTGGTGGTACCAGAATGACTGGCATTTTGACAAAGGACACCTCAAGGTCACAAGGAGATCATTTGGACTGTTCTTAGCATCCATGTGGTTGTAGGAAAGGTGATGGACCCCTAACTCTGAAGTGAGAATATCATCCCTTTGGGAAACCCCATGATTACTTGAGCCCTTCTCAGAAATAATGTGAGGCCCTCTGTGTCACTGGGTCATGTGACCGCACAAGAGTTCTTCAAACTTACAATTTATCTGCATACCTTACGAGTTCAAAATGAATGGCCGTTTGAAGGGCGCCTAATGAATATGCCGGTGCCCCCAACATCCACGAGGAGCGAGTTCAATGAGATGGCCAGCATCTCGAGTTAACTGTCCGATTTCTTGGCTTAACCCACACTTCGCAGCCATTCCAGACAAAACATATAAATAACCAACCACATACTTTACTGTGTCTCCTTCAGTGAGGCTATCTACTCAAATAACAAAGTTTATCACTAAGGCAAAGGAGATGCTACGCTTGACCACTGAGATAATTGTATCCACTTTCCACTATGGAATACCTGTTTTTAAGGAGAAAAGGGGGTGAAGTTGGGGATTAAATGGTCTCAGAGTGGAATCCATCACTTGGGCTGGAGGCTCTAAGAACCCTGGCTAGAATTTCATCCATTAGCTTGAATCTACTTTATGTTGCAGAAGAATCTACTTTATCTATCTAATCACAGAAGAAACCACAAGTGCTCCCTTGGGTCCTCTTGGCTCAGGTGTAAACCAAGATTTTACTGACAGTTACCATCTCTAATTCTACCCTCCCTCATCACAGAGGGATATGAGTTGCCACTGGTTGTCTTGTTTCTTACTTTCTGTCAGTTTCAAGGAGCACACACCACTTTTTAAAATGAACAAAGAGAGTCATTGATGAAGCCCATGGTTCCATGGCCAAGAATGAAGAAAGCACATTTTACAGAAGAATCATTATGTGGGTCCTAAAATTTCCAGTGGGCATCACCCCAAGGTCAGCATACTTTACTCCGCATTTCTTAACGCACAGAACTTGAGATTTTTACATACCAAACAATGTCACATGACTATCACCCTGAAAGGAGATGAAATAGAAACAACCCAGAGCCCAGAAGTAGGTTCTTAAATTTCATAGCACAACCTGAAGCAATAAATGGCCAGACAAAAATCAGTTATGCCTTTCCTTTGAGTCAAGAGAATAGAATTTTCATGTAATAGCAGCAACAGTTAAAATCCACTTGACCCATCATCTACAAGGCATTTTCATACACATTATCTCACATAGAAAACACTCCCCAAACCAGGTAAGACACTCGGGGCCCTTACCTATTTTTGCAAGTGATGCTAGGAGTATCCAGAGGGTGACCTCGTAGGGAATTTGCACGTAGTCATAATCCAGTGTGAAGACAGATATTGCCTCGGCTGGCTGGGAGCTGGCAGCAGCAAACCGGACATTAAGCTCACGCTGGGCAGAGGAATCTGTGGATCTGTTCAACTCAGAAGATGCTCCGCAACACCGGAGGGTCGCTAGCAATAGGCACCAATTCCAAGGACAGAAAGGCACAAGCCCCCGAACGCCCATGCTGTGGGCTTCTCTCAGGGCTCTTGTGAAGAGAGGAGGACTTTCAGAGCGCACCAGCCTCCACCTAGGTCACAGGTGATGTGCACACAGCCCGTGGGTCAGTCCGGGAGGAGTCCAAGCGTGTCACTGAGTTCCAAGTATAGATGTTTTCAAGTCACCTTTAGAGCATTTGTGTTCAGGCAACACAGCTTCTGACTCAAATGCATCCTGTCACTCAACAGACTCGAGAAAGCCCAGGGAACTAACTACCTGTGCGACTTCCATCTGATCGTGATTCAAAGAGCAATTTATGAAGCAGAAATACCTGTTCCTTTAAAGCTGTTTCCTCACGTCACTGCACACTGGTTTCATTTTGTGAGCAAAAATTAAGAACACCATGGTTCTCATTCCAGGTGTCACTAGGGCCCAGCTAACCAGGAAGAGGGTCCTTCCCTCTCTCCCAGAAACCTGGGTTGCACCTGCTTCTTCTCTCCTCCCCCTGCTAGCTCCCTTGTTTTGAATGGCCAAGGGTGCAGGTAGCTCTTGAACCACACTTAATTATTTGTTCAGATTTGACTTCTGTAATGAAATGCTTTTCCTGAGTTTTCTGGCAGTTAAACTGCTGACACCTAGTGGTCAACCTCAGTACTACACCTTGGAAGGTTCAATTAATGATTAAATCAAGGCTATGGTTTTCCAGTAGTTATGTATGGATGTGAGAGTTGGACTATAAAGAAAACTGAGCATTGAAGAATTGATGCTTTTGAACAGTTCTGTTGGATAAGACTCTTGAGAGTCCTTTGGACTGCTAGGAGATCCAACCAGTCCATCCTAAAGGAAATCAATCCTAGGCGTTCATTGGAAGGACTGATGTTGAATCTGAAACTACAATATTTTGGCCACCTGATGCAAAGAGCTGACTCATTTTTTCAAATGATACCCTGATGTTGGGGAAGACTGAAGGCAGGAGGAGAAGGGGGTGACAGAGGATGAGATGGTTGGATGTCATCACCGACTCAATGGACATGAATTTGAGTAAGATCTGGGAGTTGGTGACGGACAGGGAGGCCTGGCGTGCTGCGGTTCATAGGGTTGCAAAGAGTCAGACCGAGTGACTGAACTGAACTGAATTGATTCGTCGTTTCAGTGGTGTCTGACTTTCTGTGACCCATGGACTGTATCACCCCAGATTCCTCAGTCCATGGAATTCTCCAGGAAAGAATACTGGAGTGGGTTGACATTCCCTTCTCCAGGGGATCTTCCCTATCCAGAGGTGATACCTGAGTGTCCTGCATAGCAGGCAAATTCTTTACTGTCTGAGCCACCAGGGAAGCCCAGGGATTAAGGTGACCACGTAATCGTCATCCAAACCAGGTTCACAGACAAATAGATTTGAAATATGATGGAGGGAAAACTCAGCTTGCAAAGCAGAGCACCAAAGGAATTTTTTATGGCATTTTAGGTCAGCAAACTAATGACCCATCTGAAGCTGTTGCCTTAATCATCTGTATCAGCAGTAGAAACCTGGCTTCCTCTGACCATCTTCGGTGCCAGGTCCCAAGAAGCCTTGTGATCCTTGTCATCTCTTCTAAACCCGTCTACTTGTGGAGTTCAGTGGTGTGGAGGATGTCAGTGCAATGACATCCTCTTCCAGTGTATCCCTTGTAATTTAGGTGACCAAATCCGGTCCACCCTCAAGAGACTAATTAAGGGGTGATGTACCCAGCAGAGAAATCCCTCTTCACCTAGGACTTCAACTGTGCACAGCTGGAAGCAAAGTTTGAGGTGGGGGTTGCTGGTTTTCTTTCTTTTTACCCTCAGTTTCACAAAGCCACTTCTGTTCTAAAAGAGCAGAATTGACTTTTCTGTGTCTGCCCATGGTTAATTAGATAATCACCTTCCTCCAAGAACAGTTTTAAACAAAATGATCAGCACATCTTTTCTTCTTTCCCCTAGTAGGCGGTATACTTGCCTTTACTGAAAAGTATCTGCACAGCCTTCTGGAATTGAAGTATCCATGCTTGCCCCAAAGCTCTTGTTACTTTGTTGGGGCTCAAATTTGATTCTTTTTTTAGGAAGAAAGGAGAAGAAAGCAGTGATAGAGAACTGGCCAGTGCTGTCCAGAAACACCATTTGCTTTCCAAGCCCACAACTAGCAATTAAGCTGGATGGCCTCAGATCAAGGGCTGGCCGTCACACCCTAAATTGAAAGCCTGCATCCCGCGCTGGAGTGAAGTCAAGAGCTTTGACCCCACTCTCAGGACAGAAGAGCCTGAGCTCTCTCTCTGCTCCCCAAAGTCAAACTTCCACTACTCAGAGAGAACAGAGGACGCTGCGGAAGGGCGCAGTATACTCTGGGAGATTTCGCATCATGAGGGGAGGAGGGGCACCATGGTGTTGCAGGTGGGTGGGGTGGGCGTGAGTATGAGCTCTGAAATGAAACACATCTTCACACCAGAGTGTGGCTCCTGGCTCAGTCTTACAATTCTAATGTGATTGCTTCCCTAAGGGAATAGGGATTTTATAGAGAGAAGAAAGTTGAAGTTGTGTGATCCTGGGCGTCTTCTACTAAACACCACAGAGCTTCAGCTGCCTTATTGATGGTGATGATGACGATGGTGGTGATGATGATGACTATCTTAAAGGTGATGTGAAGATTAAGTGATATAACACATGTCTGAGAAGAAAACGCTTAGTACATAATAGACACCAGACGAATTTTATTAAAAAAATATTGGCATATAGTTGCTTTACAATTGTTGTTATTATTACAGTAAATTGAAACATTTATGCATGTATATATATCCCAGGTGGCTCAGTGGTAAAGAATCTGCATGCAAATGCAGGAGATGTGGTTTAGTTCCTGGGTCAAGAAGATCTCCTGGCGAAGTAAACGGCAACCCACCCCAGTATTCTTCTTGCCTGGAGAATCCCATGGACAGAGGCACCTGGCAGGCTACAGTCCATGGGGTGGCAGAGCTGGACACGACTTAGCAACTAAACAGCAACAGGCTTCCAAAGTGGCACTAATGGTAAAGAGATCACCTGCCAATGCAGGAGACATAAGAGACTCAGCTTCAATCTCTGGGTCCAGAAGATCCCCTGGAGAAGGTCATGGTTATTCTTGCCTGGGAAACTCCATGGAGTTTCCTGGCGGGCTATAGTCCACATGGTCACAAAGAGTCAGACATTACTGAAGTGATTTAGCACGCACATCATACTTTGAGCTTCAACCAAGCTGTGTGTGTCTCAGTGGTACATTCTCTTCTATTGCTGAGAAGTCTTAATTTTTGCATGTACAGCTATTGATGGGGGAGAAGGCAATGGCACCCCACTCCAGTACTCTTGCCTGGAAAATCCCATGGGCAGAGGAGCCTGGTGGGCTGCAGTCCATGGGGTCACCAAGAGTCAGACACGACTGAGCATCTTCACTTTCACTTTTCACTTTCATGCATTGGAGAAGGAAATGGCAACCCACTCCAGTGTTCTTGCCTGGAGAATCCCAGGGACGGGGGAGCCTACTGGGCTGCCGTCAGCGGGGTCGCACAGAGTCGGACACGACTGAAGCGACTCAGCAGCGGTAGCAGCAGCAGCTATTGATGGATGGGTGCACGCTATGCCAGGAATCACTCCATTACCTCTTGGCCCCAGATTCACCATTCAGTATCCGCTCCACGAAACGGACTTAGTTTCTGAAGCATTTATCCCTTATGGTGAGCACCGTGTAGCTCCGTCACCAGAGGGAGCTGGAGGGACCGTGCAGGAGAGCCTTCCTGTTTCCCGCTGCTGTGTTCAGTGTTTTTCTTCCTCTTGCTGCCCCATCAATCAGCAGCATGGGTGTGTGATGTCTGCCGGTGCCCCTCCCAGGCTGTACACACAGAGTAAACCGTCTCTCATCTGTCCTGGACGCCTTGCAGTTTAAGCCTCTGGGCCACGATGGATACCCCCCATACCCCACCCATGCCCCTGTGCACACCCACATTGCTCTGACTCACCTGCACACTGGCTTCCCAGGTGGTGTTAGTGGTAAAGAACCCGCTTACCAGTACGGGAGACATGGGTTCGATCCCTGGGTGGGGAGGATCCCGCTGGAGGAGGGTATGGCAACCCACTCGTTCTCTTGCCTGAAAACGTTACGTCCACGAACAGAGGGCTACAATTCATGGAGTTGCAGAGAGTACGATTTGAGCACAGCCCAACATGAGGGATAAAAATATATTTACGCTTTCACTTTCTACTTGGAAATAATATTTTACTATTTCAAGCTGTGTGCCTTACCACCACACAAAGGCCCCTACCTTGTCCCTTGTATGCTGATATTACACCTGCATTGAAAATTCCATCAGAAAATGTCAGTTTTTGCTCTCCATGGACTGTAACCTGGATATTTAAAATATTATGTCATGCAACTCTGGATTTTACGAAATCCTATGTAGGATGCTACTTTGTTTAAGCAGGCAACTGACCTACTTGGACTCAAGCCCAAAATTCTAACCAGCCTTGTGGTTTCCCTGTCAGTCTTATTTCACTGTCCTTCAGTTTGGGCTTGTCGCTGGAACTCAGGAAGCAGTCTATCCTATAGTTCAGTTCTCAGAGTTGATGGTGCTCTATTTAGGGTCAGATTCACGCCTCTGAAGCTGGGGGTGAGCCCGCTTTCCTGCGTGCCTTCCTGTCTACACTCAGCAAGGTCTCAGGTTCTACACACGTCTTGCTCCCTCTGCGAGAGCGCGAGGGCTCTTAAGCGCCCCACCCTGCAGTGCGTTTCCCATCGCGGCTTCCAGCGCCCCCTCCAGGTGGTAAGAGGAAAGAGAGAAGCATCAACAAAAGTTGGCCACTCCCTCTTGAGACCACAGCTCCAGGAATCAAAACGGACGTTCCCCCCGCCCCCCAACACAGAGACCGCGGCTCTCTAAACCAAGTAGGTACCCAGCAGTGTAAGTTATGCGTGTATGTGTACATATGCGCCTTTGACAGTATTCTTTCTCATGATGATTTATCTTGGGATATTGAATGCAGTTCTGTGTGCTGTGCAGGAGGGCCTTGTTTATCCGTCCTATACATGGAAGCTTACATCTGCCAATCCCAACTGCCCACTTCACCCTTCCTCCAGCCCTGCTCCCTTGGCAACCACCAGTCTGTTCTCTATATCTGTGATTCTGTTTCTGTTTCACAGATACGTTCTTTCGTGTCAAATCTGAAAAACCAAACAGATTTCTATATGCCTCTAATCCAAGCTTCATAGCTACAATGAGTGGGGAAAAGGTGGTTGAATGCGTACTCCATCTTATCTGGCACTGCAGTCTGGAAAGGTAATAATATAGATAGTAAATGTGGGCATTAAAACCAGGAGAGACCAGGGACATTGTCAGATCTGCCTGAGATATCACCCAGGGTCAGTAAAGACCATTCTACAACGTGCCCTAGAGGTAAGATGATTTTCGTCTAAAATGAGACACATTTTCAGAATTGGAAATTATACTCTCCCTATGAAAACTGTACTTAGATAACAGGTGTAAAACAGAACCAGAGCATATGGGCACCTTATTTAGAAGGTGCCGTGGGGGAAAAAATTATTCCTTCACATTGTAATTTACCAAGATCAGTTGCTTAATTACCGTCAGTCTCCTGTGTATACAAACTTGTTTTGGCTGTCCACCTTATTTGATTGAATTACCTGTAAGAAACATAAATAAAGCTTTATCCTAAATGTTTATTTGTCATCCTCAGTGCACCTCTTTGCCTGAAAAAGCGTATTCTGTAAATGGTAGATCTAGTTTCTTCTTTGTGTGTATGCAGAAATAAGCTTTGGATGGAGAAGGCAATGGCACCCCACTCCAGTACTCTTGCCTGGAAAATCCCATGGGTGGAGGAGCCTGGAAAGCTGTGGTCCATGGGGTCGAGAAGAGTCACACACAACTGAGCGACTTCATTTTCACTTTTCACTTTCATGCACTGGAGAAGGAAGTGGCAACCCACTCCAGTGTTTTTGCCTGGAGAATCCCAGGGACGGGGAGCTTGGTGGGCTGCCATCTATGGAGTCTTACAGAGTCAGACACGACTGAAGTGACTTAGCAGCAATCTAAGAACAAAACTCCAAGGACCTCCTGGTGGTCCAGAAGCTAAGACTCAGCATTCCCAATACAGGGGGCCTGGGTTTGATCCCTGGTCAAGGAAATAGATTCCACATGCCTCAACTAAAGATTTCACACGCCAAACTGAAGGTTGAAGATCTCATGTGCTACAGCTAAGACCCAGCACAGCCAAATAAATAAATAAGTAAATATTTTAAAAAGAACAAAACTCTGGACCTCCGGAAATATGTTATGGCTATACTTATTCTAGAATAAAAGAAACCTGGATAAACTGGCCGAAAGAGATTTCTGAGGCTTAGGTCTCTGAAAGTGACCAACCGGAAAACCAAGGCCTCGGGTCATCGCCATGACACCATGGCTCAACGACAGCGTGCCTCCTTCCCTTCTGAGACCCTGCAATGAGGCTTCCCACAAGAAACTCTGTCCAGGAATAATTTGTACCCTTGAACTCATCTTTAACTTTATCACTGAAATTCCCAACAAGGATGCTGCCTGATGCCAAGCCACTGTGGTTTTAGTGATGTGGGTGCCTCTGTGCAAAGATACCTCAGAGCCTTTCCCACAGGCACTAAGCAGTGGCCAGATGACAATCACTTTAAAACTGTGTCAATAAGCCCCGAAGGTGCTTTGCTTTACTGCACAAAGGAATCGTTTCCTTCTATTGGGGAAGCTCCAATACCTTGCCACCTGATGTAAAAAGCTGACTCACTGGAAAAGACCCTAATTCCGGGAAAGACTGAGGGCAGGAAGAGAAGGGGACGACAGAGGATGAGATGTGGGGTGGCATCACTGACTCAATGGACCTGAGTTTGAGCAAACTCCAGGAGGCAGTGAAGGACAGGGAAGCCTGGCGCACTGCAGTGCCTGGTTTGCCAAGAGCTGGACACGACTTAGCAACTGAACAATAACAAGAAGTGGGCAAGACAGAGCATGGCATTCAGACATCCGTCTGTGACTAGAACACTGTTATAACTCCAGGCTGAACTCTCATCAGGAAAACACACTGGCGAGAATGAAATGAGCCTTGTCTAGGAGAAACAGGTACTTGGTCCCCCGGCTGATGGTCCATCTCTTACGAGGAACTCAATGAGACCAGTGGGTCAGGAAGCACATGGGGACCACCGGTCTCAATGGGCCAGTGGTTCAGACTTAAGCACTGTTCAAGCCCTACTATTGCTGTCTGTTGACCAGTGTAGACAATTATTTCCCAGACTGTTGTCTTGACTGCTGCCTCTTGCCACTGTCTTTCGATTGGGTTGGCCTAAAAGCTCCATAACATCTTACAGAAAAACCTGAACCAACTTTCAGGCGAACACAATATTTTGCACGTAAGATCCTTGGGTCAGGAAGATCTCCTGGAGAAGGAAATGGCTACCCATTCCAGTATTCTTGCCTGGAGAATCCCATCGACAGAGGAAGCTGCCAGGCTACAGTCCATAGGGTTGCAAAGAGTCAGGCATGATTGAAGTGACTTAACACACATACTCACACATACACACACACATACACTCACGTATGCAGAACTACTGGTCGATTCCTTGTCTCCTCATTGGCCAAATCATGCTGGCTTAATTGGTCCCCATTTCTTGTGGTCCAGAGTAAAGCATGAACTTCAGGCTCTGCACAAAGCCCAGGCGACAGGGAAGAGCTGACATTAACCCCACTCTGCTCCCTAAGGCCTGTGTCCTGACTCAGGGCTGTGTCAGCCCAGAAGAAGGGGATCTTCCTTCTAGTTCCCACAAGGACATAGTAGAGATGAACCAAGGTCCTGTCTGGTCCTTGACCCCTGTTTTCTCTTTCCTCCTTGCATGCTGGGCTCCAGTGAATGGTGAACACAGAATAAGAATTGTCTTCTTCACCGAGATGCTTTAGGCAAAGTTTTAATCACTTGTTTCTACTAAAGTAATATTTATTTGATTGCAAAGATATATAAAGTGATGTGTACAATACACAACAGACACAACAGTCCACAGCCACAAAACCAGGTGGCTGTATCTGCCGATTCTGCTCAGACCACTAGGAAAATCTTAGGTACTTTGTGGGCTGAATGTGTGCAGGAGTCTAGAGAATTCACCCTCTCTCTGCCCTGTCCAGAGAATCAGAGCCTCGCACCACAGCTTGCCTTCATTCCAGTGCTGGCCAAGCTTGCTCGGGGCTGGCAGGACCCTTCCCGATGATATCAGCCTGGAGTGTGCTGTGTGCTCCATCCGTCAAGGTCTCTGCTCACCAGGGGCAGGATGGGAGGCGGTTCACATGCATTTTACCGTCCTCCAGGCTGGGATCTCCTCCCAGTGCGTTCTGTCTTACTGCGTCTTTTCCAGAGAAAAAATCCATGGCATAATTCTCAGATGGTTCCACGTGACTGCCCTGGAGCTTTTCACAGGCATGTAGTAGCGTATTTGGGTCCAGAATCTAGAGTTGGGAGGAACTGATTTTAAGCCTTTCCAGGTGACGGTAGGCAAAACCCTGAGAGCTCTTCTCACTAGATGAGGTAGGGACTCCGGCTCTTGGAAGGAAGAGAACTTAATTAAAATCAGTTTGAGTGTTTGATCCTCCAAAGCCAGATTCACTGCTGCTTGTAGTTCAAAGATGCTGGGTCCACTGACATAGTTGGGGCTCAAGATGAAGATTCCCCTCCTGCTTTTCTTAATAACGCTGACAATGTCCTCTGTGTACACTGGAGAGAAAGAATTTAATTATTTGCAACTGTTATTGTTAACCCTTGAGTCACCATAACCCTGAATCTCCCAGATCCACCCAGCGGGGTTCTTTGCAATGGCAAAGGAAAGGGGAAGCCTGGTTTTCTTGATCGCTTCTACTGCATCAACTAACTACAGACAGTTGGATTATACTCCCTGTCTAGTGACTGTCAGTGTCAGCTTCCTCCCCTGTGTTCTCTCCCCTCAAGTTCTGAGTCCCTCCAGGATCAAAACTCAGTGGAACAAGGTTGACTGGAATGAGGGAGGGGCATGGCTCCTGGGTGGGGGCCTCTGAGGCGGAGGAGGACAGTGGGACAAATGACATCTGCACGTCTGATGGTTGCCCAGCCCGGGAGCCTGCTGGGCCCAGTGCTGAGTCTGTGGCTGGCAGAGTCCCAGGAAGGAGGAGGACTGCTCATTTGGGAGGACAGAACCAACTTCCGGTTGAGGAGCCAGAAAAGATAGCTTTGTTCTGGAAGTCTCTCTGGGCTTTTTGAAGACGGATTTTTTTTCACGATGGAGCATGTCTCTGCAACACATGGCTTTCTGTGTTGTTGTTGCCCTACACGCTCTAAGCTCATGAATCCTTCCAGACGATACGTAGCCCAGGAGAAAGAATGGAGGACAGCAGAGAGCGTATGCCTGTGGCTCTTCCGTTCAGCGCTTCCTGCCGGCTGCAGACCTACCTCCCCCCGGGGCCACGTCCCTTTCAAGCAGGCACAGTGTATATCCATATTTGTTTTCCAAAACATCAGGGAGAAGATTAGGGCCAAGGTTTCCTCACTCAGAGATGAAGAGGCCTCGTTCTCAAAGGGGCTCCATTTCGCATAGGATACAAAGGCGTCGAACTCCTTTTGGTCTGAGAAAGAGGAACAAGAAAGAATGTAAATATCTACCTAAGCTCAAGCCTTATGGTAAGTGGGGAAGAATTAAGACTTGGGATCCTTGTTTAGTTATTCAGCTGGATTGGACCCTTTGTGACCCCATGGACTGTAACCCGCCAGGCTCCTCTATCCATGGATTCTTCAGGCAAGGATATTGGAGTGGGTTGCCATTTCCTCCTCCAGGGGGATCTTCCTGACCCAAGGGTCAAACCCACGTCTCCAAGATTGGCAGGCAGATTCTTTACCACTGAGTCACTGGGGAAGCCCTGACTGATATTGAAAATCAAAAGCAGCATCTGTGTTCACTTTTTCAGAACCAGACTGCTGAGGGGCATCGACTGTGCGCCCAGAATCAGATTCTAATCAGTGAGGCACTCCTGCGTCTTCCCTGAGGTCAGATCAAACAGCTGGAACTTTTTCTCTGATTAAACCACACACACTCCGGAGTTCCTCCAAGCTTTCTCTGTAGCTGCAGCCCTGCTGCCTCATTAGTTACACATCAAAGGACAGTCTGCTCCATCAAAGCATGATAATATCCAGAGAGCAAAGCACTGTGAGGGCCCAGCTCGCTAGCAAGCTGACGGCACACATACCTGGGTTTGAACCCCCAAGTGTAAAATCAGGGACCCCTGCAGGCTGCTGTCAGAGTTTCCTAGGATAACGTAGATGAAGAGTTTAGTGTCTGACTTACAGCAGGCTTGTTCTTTTCCCTTTCAGATAGACAAATATATTTTGGAACTTGTTTAGGATATTTTTAAGGTCTCATAAGATTCTATTGGGGCTTCCCAGCAGCAAAGAATTTGCCTGCCAGTTCAGGAGAGGTGGGTTCAATTCCTGGATGGGAAAGATCCCCTGGAGAAGGGAATGGCAACCCACTCCAATATTCTTGCCTGGAGAATTCCATGGACAGAGGAGCCTTGTGGGCTACAGTCCATGGGGACACAGAGTCAGACAGGACTTAGCGACCAAACAACAATAACGACAAATGTCATTGTTGACTCAACTATTAAAAATACACATAGATTCTAAGGTGTGCTGAAGAACTAAATGGAAACTTTAGAAAATCTCAATAGTTAGCCTCTGGGCTCTGAAATTGGACACAGCTGGCCCATTTCCCAGCCCTTTGCATGATGCCTCTCAAATAGTATTATTGGACAGAGGGGATATATGTATACACCAGCTGACTCACTCTGTTGCACAGCAGCAGCTAACGCAGTGCTGTAAAGCAGCTGTGTGTGCATGCTCAGTCACTCAGCCGTGTCCAGCTGTCGCGACCCTGTGGACTGCAGCCCACCAGGCTCCTCTGTCCAGGGGATTTCCCAGGCAAGAATACTGCGGTGGGTTGCCATTCCCTTCTCCAGGGGATCTTCCCTACCCAGGGGATTGGATTCTGCCAATCCCCATTGGCAGGCAGATTCTCTCCCAACAGTGCCGCCTGGGAAGCCTGGAATGGACATGTCCTGCGTGCTTACGTTGTGCTACATGCTATTCTAACCCTCATTGTGTCCATTCAACAAGTCCACATGCATTCATTGTGATTACAACCCTACTTTACAGAAGAACGCAGGAGGCATGGAGATGTTAAGTCATCCACCATCTTGCTTTAGGTGTTGAGTGGAGAGTCATTTTTAAGTCCAATATGTCCTACAGTAGCATCATTGGCAAGATTCCTAGTAACTGGAATGAGAAGAGATCATTTCTTCCGCAGGGGCCCAACCATCCCAGGTGTAAAGCCACCAGACCAGAAGAAGGATCTCAGAGGCTGGGGGTCACGACTTTGTCCCTCAGGGAACGTGCGTGTCCCAAGCTCCCTCCCTCTAGGTCCACTCAGAGGGGAAACAGCAGAGGCGAGGTGGGCCGTCTTACCCTCGAGGGTCTCATCCTTGCTCTGGTAGGTTCGGTACAGCAGCACTATTTCAATCCAGTACATGCAGAGCAGCGCGCCTGTGGTCAGCATGCCTGCCAGGCCCGTGACTGCGCCCAGGAGGATGTAGAGGAACACGACTGGGGACGGGAAGCGCGGCTGTGAGGCGAGCGGCCACAGAGGCAGAGCACCCCCCAGCACACCCACTCACACAGCACCTGCCCGGCACCTCTGCCAGAGGTGATTTACCAGAATCACCGCCACTGAAAACACTTCTCTCGATTCTGGACGTGTCTTAAATCACATCTTGAAGGAACTGTCACAACATGAACTCAAGAGAACCCAGGATAATCGCCAGTTCCTGACTGGGGGTGACCGCAGAAACTGACAAAAACTACTTTTATTTACTTTTCCCTGATAAGCTTCCCTCTCATTGCCTACTATAATTTACTTTCATGTGTTATCAAATCTACTAAAATCTAAACTTCCTGAAGCCCAGAGCTCCTTCCAGCTTGGTTTCTCACCTCTAAAGTACCTAACACCTGGCACCTTCAACCCACACCTCTACAGAGCATCCAGCAGGCACCAGGCATTAAGTGTGTCCTAGTTAAGCCTCACAAGCATTCCAAACGTGCTTGTTCTCTCATCTCTATTCATCGGTGAATGAATGATATCACCTTCAACTCTGAACTTAAATTTGAAAGCCGTTTCCTTATCAGGAATTTCCTCTCCAGCCATAATCTGTGATATATACATGTATCTCCTAACTGAGCATTTTTCCCCGTCTCCCTTTCCCTCCTCCACTCTCCAAGTCCAGACCATCACATGCTCTGGATTTGGAAGCCAGGGAGGAAAATAAGAAAGAGGGCTAGGTCCTAGCGTGATGCCTGTCATGCAGGGCATGCTATGTAGGTCTTTACAGAAAAATGAATGAGTCAAAGACCAGATGATAGGTTTCTCCAGCACAGCCCTTGTATGCAGAGTATCAGTAAGAGGAGCAGCTCTCGATCACCGATGTGAAACTTACAGCTGTGTGGCCTTGGTGAAGGTACTGAATGAATCAACACAAGCAAAGTGCATACTTAGAACTTTGGCATCTCGTGCAAGTTTGTGGCTATCATCGCCATGACTACTTTTTAGGAAAGTTCCTCTCCTCCTAGGTAAAAGCAGTTGCGTGCATTCTGCACCCCCTTCAGGCTCACCTCCTGTCTTCTTTTTTAGCTGGATGGACTGAGTAGTGTTCCCAATGGAGTTCTGGGCAAAGCAAATGAACTTCCTGCGAAGATCAGTCTCAGTAACTTTTTCCAAGAGGACAACACGTTCTATGACTTCATCCTTTAAGGTGGATTTAACACTAGGAAAAGAGGGAAAATACCACACTGCTTGGGTAACACAGACTGACATGCATTAAACAGTTTTTGGAACTTGTATAAGCAGACAAACTGTTCGGCTTTCAGGAGAGCTGTCAGATAGTACAAGGAGATGCTGGAAGGATGGAGGATACTGAGATGACCCACTTTTTAAAAATGGTGAAGTTGGCTAAGCATCATACTAAGCATTTATACTAGAATATAATTGGTTGTTGGAGAAGACTTTTTAGAGCTCCTTGGACTGCAACGAGATCAAACCAGTCAATCCTAAAGGAAATCAGTCTTGAATTTTTACTGGAAGGACTGATGCTGAAGCTGAAGCTCCACCACTTTGGCCATCTGATGTGAAGAAGTGACTGGTTGGAAAAGACCCTGATGCTGGGAAAGATTGAAGGCAGGAGGAGAAGGGGACAACAGAAGATGAGATAGTTGGATGGCATCACCAACTTGATGAACATGAGTTTGAGCAAGCTCTGGGAGTTGATGATGGACAGGGAAGCCCGGTGTGCTGCAGTCCATGGGATCACAGAGTCAGGCACTACTGAGCAACTGAATGAACTGATAATTGCTTGTGGGCCTCATCTGATCTTTCTTTCATGACAAATTCCCCTTGAGAAGACATACTACAATTTACAAATGTCTAACTTCTACTGAAGGACTTCCTGGTGGCTCAACGGTAAAGAATCTGCCTGCAGACGCAGGAGCCGCAAGTTCCGTCCATGGGTTAGGACGATCCCGTGGAGGAGGAAATGGCAACCCACTCCAATATTCTTGTCTGGGGAATCCCATGGACAGAGGAGCCTGATGGGCTACTGTCCATGGAGTCACAAAGAGTTCAACACGACTGAGCAACTAAACAATAACAACAACAGCATTGTAAATAAAGCTGCTGTGGACATGCATAAAAAATAAGGAAAAAATAGCTGTCCCATCTCTGGGTCTCATTTCCCAGGTCAGCTATTGTGTCAGCTATTCCTCGTGTCTCATAACTGTGGTCAGACTGCTTATTCCTGTGCCTTTCCCTCTGGATACACTCAGACCATTAAGGACTACAGAGTTCAGACCCTGACTCACCCCCCTGCGACAGGAGGACCACACAGGGGGATGGGAGTGTCTGGCACGGGTGCAGAGTCTTCTCTAGTCTGTTAGACACACCGAGTCTGTTCAAGTAGCCTGGGTCAGTGTGCCTGCTTGTTAGCGTGGTGGGCAAAGCAGCCACAGCAAACTGTTCTGCAAACAGAACTTTGAAACAGCTGATAAATTTTTTTTTTTAAATTAAGTAATTTTTAAAAAGGGACTTGGTAGTCCAATGGTTAATGCAAGGAATGCAGGTTTGATCCCTGGTCAGGGAACTAAGATCCCACATGCTGCACAGCGCAGCCAAAAAAAAAAAAGAAAAATTACAGGGAAAAAAAAAAGGAGATGGGGGAGAACTTCTGATAGTCTGGTAGTTAAGATTCCGGGCTTTCACTGCCAGGATCCTGGGTTCAATCCCTGGTCAGGGGAGTAAGATCCCACAAGTCATGAGGCCAAAAGTAAAAATAAATTTAAAAAGTAATAAAACAACTGAAATGTTAGTTCTACGACCCTCTTGACTGTACCCCGCCAGGATCCTCTGTGCATGGATAGGATTTCCCAGGCAACAGTACTGAAGGAGGGTGCCATTTCCTACTCCTTCCCAACTCAGGGATGGAACCCACATCTCCTGTCTTGGCAGGCAGACTACTTCTGAGCCACCAGGGAAGCCCGTACAAAACTGCCTTTGGCCCCCAAGTTTAAAATTAACTCACGCTTTGCACGTCTACGCGTTTGCTTGCTCCACTAGCTGGCGCTGGTGGCCACGCCATCAACTGTGGGTGTGTGTGTGCAGCTCTGGGTGTACATTTGAGGGATTTTCTAAAGGGGAAAGCCTTTCATGTGAGTTGCAAAGAATAAGTTGGCTCATTTTCTTCTTACCTTCTTCCCTTGGCTGTTTCGATTTCCCATTCCTGGTCAGAATCTCTGATGTACCATTTTATCACAGGATTAAAGTTTATTTCGAAGCCAAATCGTGCCGTGCAGTTAAGAGTTAAAGGCTTTCCTGAAAAGGAAGGGGCCACAGAAAACAGGAAGGCCGCTGGTGAGAATGATGTGCCCTGTGAAGGAGGAAGACACCACCTGGAAACTGTCCCCCGAGGCGGTCAGGGGCACAGGTAGGGCAGGCGTGCCGGACATAGCCAACCGTCTACCCATCTCTCATTGAGAAATATGGAAAACCAGCAACGTTTGTTTCTACTGGGCGACACTTAGATCTCAAACCTGTGGCTATATTTACCTGAATGAAGACTGACATGGTCATACACTAAGAGTTCTGATGTGGTTTCAGGATAAACACCAGGAAAATGAGCAATTTCAGTGACTAGTCCCGTCTTGCAACACTGCTGCTAAAGCAGTTACAAGGCTGTTGCTGAAGAATATTTTATAGGCAGTATTTGCATTTCTTGTTGTTATTCAGTCACTCAGTTGTGTCCGACTCTTTTCGACCCCATGGACTGCAGCCTGCCAGGCTTCCCTGTCCTTCACCATCTCCCAGAGTTTGCTCAAACTCATGTCCATTGAGTTGGTGTCGCCATCCAGCCATCTCATCCTCTGTCACCTTCTTCTCCTGCCCTCAATCTTTTCCAGCATCAGGGTCTTTTCAAATGAGTTGACTCTTTGTATTAGGTGCCCCAAAGCATTTGCATGTTAAAGGAAAATCTTGAGTTTTGGTGATTATCTGGATATTCAGCTCTATTTTGAATTGTGCTCTGTGGATGGGTGTGCATGTAACTACACTGCCCTCTTTCTACCCATTTTCTGGGGAAGGGTTATCCAGAAATTCAGTATTTTAACCATATAAAGTTTAGAGACTTCATTTAAAAACTCACCTTTCCACCTTGATAATGCTTTTCCGACAGTAATATTGTCAACATTCATTGGTACCGTACGTAACTAGGGCTCCCCACGGGGCACAGGTGGTAAGCAACCTGCCTGCCAGTGCAGGAGACATGAGACACTCAGGTCCAAGCCCAGGGTTGGGAAGATGCCCTGGAGGAGGGCATGGCAACCCACTCCAGTCTCTTGCCTGGAGGACTCCATGGACAGAGGAGCCTGGTGGGCTACCGTCCACAGGGTCACAAAGAGTTGCACACAACTGAGGCTACTTAGTACAGCACATGGGTAACTTGGCTATTTTTATATTAGTTAATGCTTTCCCTCCTTCTTTCCTCCTTCCTTTCATTCTTGTGATGTTGCCTGTACTCTTAGGTTGGCCAAAAACGTCATCTGGGTTTTTCCATAAGGTCTTACAGGGAAAACCCAATGAGCCTTTTAGCCAGCCCAGTAGCTCCAGTTCATTATCAGGGTATACCGCTACCGCCACCTAGTGGCAATTTACCATATCTATCTTGACATTTCTTTATAATGAGATCTATTATCTTGTTTAGTCACTAAGTCTTGTCTGTAGCCCACCAAGCTCCTCTGTGGGATTTCCCAGGCAAGAATACTGGAGTGAGTTGCCATTTCCCCGTCCAGGGGGGAAATCCTTTCTGACCCAGAGATCAAATCAGTGTCTCCTGCTTTGGTTCCTGGGTTCTTTATCCCTGAGCCATTAGGGGAGCAGTAATTAGCATCTAAAAGAAACTGCCACGCGGTGGTCTTTTACAATAATATTACTTTTCCCTTTCTTTCTACAAGGATAAATACTTTATTAGCACTTACAATGGCATTTATTTTACTGGAGCAATCAGCACTTGGTTTTGAAGATAGCAGTTCTTACGTGGCTATGTGGGAAGATGCATTGAAGCTGACAAAATCAAAGGGAACCACTAGACGTTGCTTCCCCTTCCAGCCCAAAGAAGATACTACTCTGGAATACAACTTATTTAAACAGGGACTGTAGTATTCTCCTGTGATTATCTTAAAGGCCAAACCAAACACTGTGTTCATACATACTTAGTGCTGCCTACGTTGGTAAATTGGTTAAATTATAATAAATGGACCTAACCAATCTATGTTCCAATTTATGTGGAGTAAGGAAGAATCTTCTTTAAAATCTATTAACCATAGTTGATATTCAAGTCACCCTTATTTCTCAATGCAATTTGTGAGGTCACTTTGGCCTTGTCCTACAGTTTTACAAACCATAGCTTCAAGAGATTTAGCAACTGTATAAGGTCACAGAACTCATCAGTGGCTGAGTCTGGATTCACCCCTGGTTCTGTTTGACTTGAAATCCTGATGCTCTTCCTTGAATCACACTTAGACCTGCTCCCAGAAGCACAGGGTCATTCAAGGGTGATGACCCCACCCTTTTGGGTCTTACCAAGTTCTACTTCCAAGGTGTCCTTGATGGGATCCAGAATATCTGGTTTGAGATTAGTGTTCTTCACTAAAAGATAAAAATAGAAATCATTATTTGCATTGGACATCCAAAGGCCTGGTCTGTACAGTCACATTTTGATCTAATTTGGGGAAACTTTTCCAGATTTTATCCGTAATCCATAAGACTAGAAATTCAAGTCTGCATGTGAAAATCATGCTTCCCGAAATGACTGTGACATCAGATTGCAGGTTTTAGCAAAACATGAGTCCTTGATAAGTCCATACCCGCCAGGGTGCATTTTCTTCCAGGCCAGCCTGCTTGCCGACCACAGACTTGAACCCTCATCTTTTTCCTCCAAGGGTGGTTTGTGGTCCATCTGGATAAATGGAACAGGAAGGAGAACCCACCTGGGGGAATGTACAGGTCAGCCAGAGTGGAGTCCACCTCTTCCTCCATCCTCAAATTTACGATTTATTTCAAAATAAAGGTGAGTTCAGCCCTTCATGAATCATTTATCCCTCAACTTGCTATCACAAACTCAAATGTTTCTCCGCTGTCAAACTCCCTCCTGAAAATGCCTCATCTCTTAAGACAGGAAAATTCACCTTTTCTACTCTGGGCACTTCCTACTCCTCTCCTACTTCTCAGGGACCTCCTTCCTTCAATTACACCACCTTCTTCTTGTATCTTCGACCTTCTCTCTCTCTCTTCCCATCAGCATTTATCCTTGCTCAGTCTTTCTAAAATCAAAGGGAACCACTAGACGTTGCTTCCCCTTCCAGCCCAAAGAAGATACTACTCTGGAATACAACTTATTTAAACAGGGACTGTAGTATTCTCCTGTGATTATCTTAAAGGCCAAACCAAACACTGTGTTCATACATACTTAGTGCTGCCTACGTTGGTAAATTGGTTAAATTATAATAAATGGACCTAACCAATCTATGTTCCAATTTATGTGGAGTAAGGAAGAATCTTCTTTAAAATCTATTAACCATAGTTGATATTCAAGTCACCCTTATTTCTCAATGCAATTTTGTGAGGTCACTTTGGCCTTGTCCTACAGTTTTACAAACCATAGCTTCAAGAGATTTAGCAACTGTATAAGGTCACAGAACTCATCAGTGGCTGAGTCTGGATTCACCCCTGGTTCTGTTTGACTTGAAATCCTGATGCTCTTCCTTGAATCACACTTAGACCTGCTCCCAGAAGCACAGGGTCATTCAAGGGTGATGACCCCACCCTTTTGGGTCTTACCAAGTTCTACTTCCAAGGTGTCCTTGATGGGATCCAGAATATCTGGTTTGAGATTAGTGTTCTTCACTAAAAGATAAAAATAGAAATCATTATTTGCATTGGACATCCAAAGGCCTGGTCTGTACAGTCACATTTTGATCTAATTTGGGGAAACTTTTCCAGATTTTATCCGTAATCCATAAGACTAGAAATTCAAGTCTGCATGTGAAAATCATGCTTCCCGAAATGACTGTGACATCAGATTGCAGGTTTTAGCAAAACATGAGTCCTTGATAAGTCCATACCCGCCAGGGTGCATTTTCTTCCAGGCCAGCCTGCTTGCCGACCACAGACTTGAACCCTCATCTTTTTCCTCCAAGGGTGGTTTGTGGTCCATCTGGATAAATGGAACAGGAAGGAGAACCCACCTGGGGGAATGTACAGGTCAGCCAGAGTGGAGTCCACCTCTTCCTCCATCCTCAAATTTACGATTTATTTCAAAATAAAGGTGAGTTCAGCCCTTCATGAATCATTTATCCCTCAACTTGCTATCACAAACTCAAATGTTTCTCCGCTGTCAAACTCCCTCCTGAAAATGCCTCATCTCTTAAGACAGGAAAATTCACCTTTTCTACTCTGGGCACTTCCTACTCCTCTCCTACTTCTCAGGGACCTCCTTCCTTCAATTACACCACCTTCTTCTTGTATCTTCGACCTTCTCTCTCTCTCTTCCCATCAGCATTTATCCTTGCTCAGTCTTTCCATCTTTTTTTTTTTTTTTTTTGCCACTTCCTGCAGTGGCTTGTAGGAATCTTAGTTCCCTGACTAGGGACTGAACCTGCAACCTTGGCAGGCAGTGAGAGCTCAGAGCCCTAACCACTGGACCTCCAGGGAATTCCCCAGTCTCTCCATCTTAAAACAGAGGAAAAAATACCCTTCAGCTGACATCCCCACCCCTTCTCCTTCCTTCCCACTGAGTTCTGCAAGGAGCACTGTGTGTTCATTTCCTCCCTCCCCTCCCCTCTCCACATGTGGCAGCTCCAGGTACCTTCCCCGTGACAGGTCTCTGCCCTTGAAAGGTTCTCTCTCCTGCGTCATCAGTTTCACTTCCTCTGCTGCTCCCTCCCTGCCCTTCCACTGATACCCACTTGCTGATGCAAATAATGACCCTTCTCTTCCCAGAGCCAGTGATCTATTCCCGGTCTCACCACATGAGGCCAAGCCTCACTCCTTCCTTCTTGCAACACGCTATCTCCGAGTCCTGGGGCAGTTTTCCTCTGTCCTCACACCCCTGCTCCAGCTCCTGTGAGGACGCTCCTCGTCCCCCACACCCCCCAGCACGGGATGCTCTGGATTTCTCCTCTCTGTCCTCACTCCCAGCCTGACCCCATCTCCCTCGACTGTATGCCAACCATTCTCACATTCATAGTTCCGGCTCTTACATGCCAGTCTGGTTTATCCAAACACCCACTTGTCATGGTGACTTGGTGACTGAAAGTCCTTTCAAGGCTACCACTGAATTTCTTCCTCATACTCACTTCTTGTTCGTCTGTCTATGACACGGTGCCACGGTTGACCAACTCATCGTGCCAGAAAAGTAAACCGTCTTTGATTTCCCTCTTCCATCTTGCACTTAAACTCCATCCACATGTTTTTTACATACATATAAAGCCATCTCTAATCACCTTTGCTAGGTCTGCTCAAACAGTGACCAGAGAGGACTTCCCTGGTGGTCCAGTGGTAAAGAATCCACTTCCGAGGCAGGGGACAAGGCTCCAACCCGAGCTGGGGAACTAAGATCCCACATGCCATGGGGCAGCCAAGCCCGAGAAGCCGGTGCAGGGAAACTAGAGGAGCCACAGGCCGAAAGCAAGGCCCAGCACAGCGCCCCCGCCAAAGCGACAAGAGACATCTTTCAAGAGCGTAACTCAAGCCTGTTGCTTCTCGCCTGCTCCCTCTACCAGCCCGCACCCCACATCCTGCCCTTCCACCCCATCCCAGCTCACCCCATTCCTCCCCATTCTATCTCATCTTCTCTCAGTGTGTTGCAGAAAGTCCACCTCCTTGCCCAACTTAAAACCCGGCTCTCGTCCTGGACTCCTCCTTTTCCCTCATCCTCACTCCTGATTCCCAAACCCCTTTACGTGTAGCTCCCTAAATATTTCTGGAGTTCATTCACTTCTCCCTGTCCCTCTGTCCCTCCCAGCTCAGGCCACCGTCAGCAGCTGCCTGTTGGCCTCATAGCAGCCTCCTAACTCTTCTTCCTGCCTCCACTGTTGCTCCCCCAAACCCATTTCTGCACAATAAGCAGGCAGATCTATGTCAAAACCAGATGTATTCATGACATTCTGCTTCATAGAACCCTCAGTGGCTCACGGTTGTTCCTTGGACAAAGTCCAGACTTTACTAGAACAGTGTGGAGTTAGTTCTGCTTCCAGATACCCTCAACTCACGTTCTTCTTCTCCCTGAATGCACCATGCTCTCTCTCATCTCTCACACACTAGCTGCGCTGCTCACTCTGGCTGGAGCAGCATCTTGCCCACCCTCAGAGGACCGATTTGTCTCTGCACCTCACTTCTCACCTCAGGTGCCCAGGGGCGGGTTTGATGGGCCTCCCACGTGCTTCACTGCTTCCCTTTCTCTCTATTCATCCTACTGTACTGTAGCAGCCTGAATCCTCCTGGTTTATCCCACAAGTTAGAAAGTCCTGGGAGGTCAGAGAAGTGTCCAGATGCTCACTCTTACATCTTTAGCATCAAGCCCAGTGCCTGAATGTATTAGATGTTCTACAAATACTTGTGTGAGAATGAATACATGAGAGGATGAATGAGTAAGTGAGGAAGACAGAAATGATGACAGAGAAGGCATGAAAAGATGGAATAGATGTTTCAAGGTGTCCTCTGGGAGAGAGAAAAGCAAATCATGCCACTGAAAGTTTGATGGGGTGAGTCATCATGCCTGAGCGAAAGAGCAGCTGTGCTGGGAGGAGCAGCTAGTGCTCCACGTGGGCCATGTGCCTTCTAGCCCCTCACCCAAGGAACAATCTCATATGAATGTAAATCGCTGACATCAAAAGTGGTGGCGAGTGCAAGGGCCAGGAAGTAGACAGGTCTCAGGGTGTCCCATGTGGTTTGTATCTTGTAATGAAAGAAAAGGAAATAAAAGTAATTAATGGATTTACTAAGAGCTCAGTCAACCATTCTGTATGGTTATGTTTTGAAATCAGCCGTACTTAAATTATATCATATAGTTTATCCATGCTGATGTTTGTAAATCTAATGAGAATGACCCAAGGGAAAGCCTGGGGTAAAAATAGACAAGTCACAGAAGAATAAGCTCAATGGGCCAAGAAACGAATGACAGGATATTCAACTTTGGTCGTAGGCAGAGAAATGTAAATTGGAATGGAAAAAAAGAGTCCAGTTGAGACAAATCAGAAAGTCTTAAACCTCTTCTAACTTTACTGAGGCTTTCAATGGCTAAGTCAAAGATCTCTCTTGCTAAGTGTCACATTGCACTTGAAACTACATGGGTTATTTTCAAATATCTTTTGATATTGATTTCTAACATGATTCCACAGTGATAAGAGAGCACACTCTGTATGATCTCAATACCTTTAGACCATGAAAATTTTGCACCTTGTTTTATGTCCTTGGATATGTCCCAGTGTCTCTTGGCTTATGATCCATGGAAACGTGAATAGAATGTATATTCTGCTGTTGTGTGAAAATTGTATACATCTTAATTATGTTGACTTGGTTCACAGTGCTTTTCAGGTCTACTATATCCTTCTGCTCTCTATATATTCATTCTATTAATTTTTGAGAGTTTGATTGATATTCAAACTCCAACTAAAAATCTCAATCTATCTACTTAAAAAAGTAATTGTAATATATAGTAGAACTGTATGTAACTTTGCTCTGTATTTTCTAAGTTTCTTATAAATGTATTATCATACTTTCATAATTCAAAAAATATAATAGAAAGCCTGAAACCACCAAATATTTTAATATTTGGGACAAATAGGAATCTGTACATTTCTCATGGGGGTGTAATTTAGCAAAATAATGCCTAAGAACAATCCCATGTATTTATAACACAAATCTCATTTTATAACATAAAACAATAACCTACTTTATTAATGGAAATATACATATGTAGCAAAAGCATAAACATATAAATGGAAAGAGTGGGCTACATCTGCAAAGAGAGAAAGTGGAAAGGGCTGGGGACCCAGACCTCAAGCTCTATCTATAGCATTTTGTTTCAGTAAAGAAACAGTGGGATGGAAAAGCCTCTATTGAAGCTGGTGCCACATACCTCTGGGTGTGAAACATTTAATATTGTTTTTAAATGTATTATCTCTCCTGTGGGAAATATTTAATCTTTTTAATTTCTGTGCATGAATCTTTCATTTTTTTAAATTTTATTTTTACTTTATTCTACTTTACAATACTGTATTGGTTTTGCCATACATTGACATGAATCAGCCACAGGTGTACATGAGCTCCCAATCCTGAAACCTCCTCCCACCTCCCACCCCATATCATCTCTCTGGATCATCCCCATGCACCA
Source organism: Madoqua kirkii (assembly GCA_006408675.1). Taxonomy (NCBI): domain Eukaryota; kingdom Metazoa; phylum Chordata; class Mammalia; order Artiodactyla; family Bovidae; genus Madoqua; species Madoqua kirkii. The sequence continues at coordinate 5,382 of SJYC01003332.1, read as the reverse complement.
GCCCCAAGCATCCTGTATCCTGTATCGAACATAAACTGGCGCTTCGTTTCTTACATGATAGTATACATGTTTCAATGACATTCTCCCAAATCATCCCGCCCTCTCCCTCTCCCACAGAGTCCAAAAGTCCTTTCTATATATCCGTGTCTCTTTGGTTGTCTCCCATACAGGGTCATCATTACTATCTTTCTAAATTCCAAAAAGGGCTTTTTTTTGAGGTGGATCATTTTAAAAGTCTTTATTGAACTTGTTACAATATTGCCTCTGTTTTATGTTTTGGTTTTGGGGCCAGCAGGCATGTGGGATCAAGATCCCTCTTTGACCAGGGATTGAACTCACATCCCCTGCATTGCAAGGCAAAGTCTTAACCAGTGACCTGCCAGGAAAGTCCCATTTATATGTGTGTGTGTGTGTGTGTGTGTGTGTGTGTGTGTGTGTGAGTGAAGTCGCTCAGTAGTGTCCGACTCTTTGCGACCCCATGCTCTTCTGTCCATGGGATTTTCCAGGCAATAGTACTGGAGTGGATTGCCATTTCCTTCTCCAGGGGATCTTCCCGACCCAGGGATCGAACCCAGGTCTCCCACATTGCAGGCAGACGCTTTACCATCTAAGCCACCAGGGAAGTCCAGATATATATATATATAGATAGATAGATAGATAGATAGATAGAGATAGATAGAGATATATATACATGTGATCCTATATATATATAGGATCACAAAGCAAAGAATCAGTGCATAGAAAACCCAAATTGTGACAACTGAATATGATCCACAACAAGGCCTTCCTCAGAAGATGGAAGCTGGGTTAATGGAAAATTGATGGTTACCAATATTCCAGGCTTTTCATGACTGTAGTCTATGACTATCTTCTTCCTCTCACCCCCCAAAAGGAAAAACATCACTAAGCCAAAGAAGATAACTTTAATTGGGTAATTGGACTTGAAATATCAAATATTGAAACCAAAAAAATCTCACTTACCAATGGTTTTTACTTGAACAACAGCTCTTACTGTCCATGAACTTGAATTATCTGTCTGAGTGTAATCACACACGTATGTGCCCTGGTGATAGTCATAAACTTCATCTACTTCAATTGGGTTGCTCCTCTTTTCAGAGAGAAGTTTTTCATTCTAATGCAAAAGAGAAGAAAATTAAATAACTTAGCCAGAGAATTACTATTCATATTAAGCTCAGCTATAGCCAAACTTCACAAATTTGAACCAGAGGTCAGTCAGATATAAGGATATTGCAGAAATTCATACCCTCAAATTGTGAAAAAGTTCTGTATTTGTACCTTTAGGGCCACTGTAATATTTACTGAATATTTACAGTATATCATTAGTCTCGTAATCATTAATTCTCTAACCTTCACATAGCACTTGGCCTTCCAACTTCTCACTAAGAGTGTACCAACAAGTACTCCAAAGGTATACTTCTCACCACTGCAGTCAAAAGAAATGAGATTTAATAAAACCAAAAGTAACAAAATAATGATAACCTGTTACCCATGTAGAGACTTCCCTGGTAACTGAGTGGTAAACAATCAGCCTACTAATGCAGTAGATGCGGGTTCATCTCTGGGTCAGGAAGATCCCCTGGGGAAGGCAATGGCAACCCACTCCAGTATTCGTGCCTGGAAAATCCCATGGGCAGAGGAGCCTGGTGGGCTACAGTCCATGGGCTCATAACAGAGTTGGACATGACTTAGCCACTAAACAACAATGTATGTAGACGGCAAAGTTTTTTCTCTATCTATTTCATATGATTATTCTAAGGATTCTCTGGGTTTGCACAGACTCTATGCTTCCATTTTACAGATGAGAAACTGAGGTTCTGAAGTCTGTGTTTTACTCCATATCGTACAGTTCATGAGAGACTTGAGAATCTGATTCTGAGTTTCATGTTCTGATTAAGGGATTTCCCTTCCACTTTGCCTGCTGACTCTCAGAAGCAGGAATTCCCCTCCTCAAGTCTCTGGTGTGTTTCCTGTGGCCCCAGAAAGAATTTCCAGTAGGTTGGCCAGGGGCTGAGAAGAAGATCAGAGCTGGTCAGAGCTGGGCAACTGCAGGTAGGAAGTCAAACAAGACCAAGAAGGGGGACAGATGAGGTTAGACAGTGTTTAGTGGATCTCAAGGATCAAGAGGCCTTTAAAAGGAAGCTTCAGAGCATGGGGTGAAACAAGAATTGGTGAAGGTGGGTTTTAAATTATATGAGAAGGTAGCACAGAGAAGAGGATGCAGAGTTGGAACCAGACTGTAGCTGGGCCATGGGGAAGATGATTAATTACAAAGTGAGCCTGATTTATTTTAATGAAAAGTAAGTATGGTTGAGTATGTATCATTAAGATTTTATGAGATGGAGTCTTCCCTGGTGGCTAAACCTGCACAGCACCAAAGACCCAGCATAGCTGAAGATAAATAAAAATTTAAAAACAAGAGTTTATGAGACAGAACTCAAGTGAAACATCAAAGAAAAGAGATAAACCATTTGCCTCAAGAGGGATGGGAAGCCCTTCTAATAAGACAATCGTAAATGATCCAAGTAGGAAAGAGGTGCTGCTGGGGCCTCATGAGAGATTCTTTGTTTTGCTCGGACTGAAACAGTCATGAACTAAACAGGGAAGGAGGAGAGCGGATCAGTGTGAGTGCATAAAGAGCTCCAGTGAGTCCTGCAGAGAACTGACACCTCTGACACCCTGTGGATTGTAGTGATGCACAGAGGGCAGGAAGTTGCCCAGGGTTCAGGAGTTTCAAAGTGAGAACCACTGAATGGGCCAATTTGTGGACCTTGGACATAATTTCCAAAACCCCCTCCCTCCCTGGCATCACATCAGCTTTGGTCTGGCAAGTCTCACCTGCTCACTAGCTCCCTCTGACCCCAGGCTCACAGGATGCCACTGGGCACCAGGGACAAGAAGAATGAGGCCAGAGGAAATGAAAAGAAGTGGCGGTCTATGTGTGAAAATTCCATGGAGCTCAGGGTCAGAGAGGATGCAGCAGCCACGTCAGTGCTGTGGCGTGTGAGTGAGGCCGTCTTAAACCACCAATGGAAAAGTCATTCGGGCACAGTCCTACTGGCAGGAGGTCATGGCCGTGTCGTGGGCACCCCAGGCTCAGTGCCCCCAAGCTCTTCCAGAAGAGTCTCTCCCTCTGCTCTAAGATTCACTAAAGATTGAACCAAAAACATGCTCCCCTTAATATTAGAAAGAATGAATCTCTCAGTCATGTCGACTTTTTGTGACCCCATGGACTGTGGCCTCTGTCCATGCGATTCTCCAGGCAAGAATGCCAGAGTGGGTTACCATTCCCTTCTCTAGGGAATCTTCCCAACCTAGGGACTGAACCCAGGTATCCCATATTGAGGCAGACTCTTTACCATCTGTACCATCAGGGAAGCTCGCCCAGTGATACTGACTTGGTAACAAACTTCATTTGGGTTTTTCCACAACATCTCAAAGAAAGACCCAAAGGAACTTTTGGACCAGCTCAATATAACATCATCTCCAGATAAATTCTGTTTATGCCAGTTATTTGTCCTTATATTTTTATTTAGGGCTTCCCCGTCTAGTGAAGGCTATGGTTTTTCCAGTGGTCATGTATGGATGTGAGAGTTGGACTATGAAGAAGGCTGAGTGCCAAAGAATTGATGCTTTTGAACTGTGGTGTTGGAGAAGACTCTTGAGAATCCCTTGGACTGCAAGGAGATCCAACCAGTCCATTCTGAAGGAGATCAACCCTGGGATTTCTTTGGAAGGAATGATGCTAAAGCTGAAACTCCAGTACTTTGGCCACCTCATGCAAAGAGTTGACTCACTGGAGAAGACTCTGATGCTAGGAGGGATTGGGAGCAGGAGGAGAAGAGGACGACAGAGGATGAGATGGCTGGATGGCATCACGGACTCAATGGACGTGAGTCTGAGTGAACTCCGGGAAATGGTGATGGACAGGGAGGCCTGGCATGCTGTGATTCATGGGGTCACAAAGAGTCAGACACGACTGAGCGACTGAACTGAACTGAACTGGTGGCTCAAGTGGTAAAGAATCTGCCTGCAATGCAGGAGACCTGGGTTTGATCCCCGGGTTAGGAAGATTCCCTGGAGACAGATATGGCAACCCATTCCAGTATTCTTGCTTGGAGAATCCCATAGACAGAGGAGCCTGGTGAGCTACAGTCCAGTCCATTTGAGTTCATTGATTAATTTATCATTAATTTTAAATGTATGATTAATTTATTAATAATATATTAATTATTAAACTATTAAGCTGCATCTCTGCTGGCTCTTGCACTGACAGGCTGTTTCTTTGCCACTAGCACCTGGGAAACCCCATTTGTCTAATGTCATCACTTTTAGTGATGTGCCGCTTCCAGGAGGTCTGTGACTTTGCATAATACTTTGTGTGTGTGTGTGTGTGCATGTTGTGTGCAGAGGCACACACACACACACATGCAATGCATGCATTTCATGCAATTCATGAAACATAACCTAAATAATGACCTATCCAAATCTTTATCAGAATGGATACATGTATATATTTGCTGTCCACCTGAAACTATCACAACATTGTTAATTGGGTATACTTCAATACAAAATAAAAACTTTCAAAAGAGATACAATTTTAACAACAGTCAGTCATTGTTTGCCTGCTTTTAAAACAGATGCTTCATCACCACTGGACACATCCTGACCTTTGGAGCCAAGTCAGAGAAGAAATAAAACTTCCTTTTGTGCATGCCACACAGCGTTAGGGTTTCGTTTGTAAGAGTGGTTTATACAGAAAGCTGTCAACTACCCTGTGGATTGTGCTTACCAGAAAGCAACAATAGCTTTCATTTTAGGGACATGAACATTGACTCTTCAAATGTGTTTTCTACTTAAATAACTGAGGATAAGCTTACTTTCCGGGACTGGGAACAGCCACCTTGACATAGTAAGATGTTGATCACCCCAGATGACAGATTCATTTTCACCATGGGAAGCTTTGTTCTTAAGAGAGAACTGAAAATAATGAACAGAACCATTGACTTTTCTTACTACAATTTAGAGGTTATGAAATTAATGTTTTTTTTTTTAATTCAAGGATGTTCACTTATAATGTTGTGTTAGTTTCTGGTGTATAGCAAAGTTACCACACACACACACGCACACACACACTATACATGTATGGATGTAAGAGTTGGACTGTAAAGAAAGCTGAGTGCTGAAAAATTGATGCTTTTGAGTCTCCTGGGAGTCCGTTGGATAGCAAGGAGATCAAACCAGTCAATCATGAAGGAAATCAGTCCTGAATAGTCATTGGAAGGACCAATGCTGAAGCTGAAACTCCAGTACTTTGACTACCTGATGGGAAGAACTGATTCATTTGAAAAGACTCTGGTGCTG
>SJYC01003331.1:0-18091 GCA_006408675.1 Madoqua kirkii | reverse complement strand
ATCCCTCTTTGACCAGGGATTGAACTCACATCCCCTGCATTGCAAGGCAAAGTCTTAACCAGTGACCTGCCAGGAAAGTCCCATTTATATGTGTGTGTGTGTGTGTGTGTGTGTGTGTGTGTGTGTGTGAGTGAAGTCGCTCAGTAGTGTCCGACTCTTTGCGACCCCATGCTCTTCTGTCCATGGGATTTTCCAGGCAATAGTACTGGAGTGGATTGCCATTTCCTTCTCCAGGGGATCTTCCCGACCCAGGGATCGAACCCAGGTCTCCCACATTGCAGGCAGACGCTTTATCATCTAAGCCACCAGGGAAGTCCAGATATATATATATATAGATAGATAGATAGATAGATAGATAGAGATAGATAGAGATATATATACATGTGATCCTATATATATATAGGATCACAAAGCAAAGAATCAGTGCATAGAAAACCCAAATTGTGACAACTGAATATGATCCACAACAAGGCCTTCCTCAGAAGATGGAAGCTGGGTTAATGGAAAATTGATGGTTACCAATATTCCAGGCTTTTCATGACTGTAGTCTATGACTATCTTCTTCCTCTCACCCCCCAAAAGGAAAAACATCACTAAGCCAAAGAAGATAACTTTAATTGGGTAATTGGACTTGAAATATCAAATATTGAAACCAAAAAAATCTCACTTACCAATGGTTTTTACTTGAACAACAGCTCTTACTGTCCATGAACTTGAATTATCTGTCTGAGTGTAATCACACACGTATGTGCCCTGGTGATAGTCATAAACTTCATCCACTTCAATTGGGTTGCTCCTCTTTTCAGAGAGAAGTTTTTCATTCTAATGCAAAAGAGAAGAAAATTAAATAACTTAGCCAGAGAATTACTATTCATATTAAGCTCAGCTATAGCCAAACTTCACAAATTTGAACCAGAGGTCAGTCAGATATAAGGATATTGCAGAAATTCATACCCTCAAATTGTGAAAAAGTTCTGTATTTGTACCTTTAGGGCCACTGTAATATTTACTGAATATTTACAGTATATCATTAGTCTCGTAATCATTAATTCTCTAACCTTCACATAGCACTTGGCCTTCCAACTTCTCACTAAGAGTGTACCAACAAGTACTCCAAAGGTATACTTCTCACCACTGCAGTCAAAAGAAATGAGATTTAATAAAACCAAAAGTAACAAAATAATGATAACCTGTTACCCATGTAGAGACTTCCCTGGTAACTGAGTGGTAAACAATCAGCCTACTAATGCAGTAGATGCGGGTTCGATCTCTGGGTCAGGAAGATCCCCTGGGGAAGGCAATGGCAACCCACTCCAGTATTCGTGCCTGGAAAATCCCATGGGCAGAGGAGCCTGGTGGGCTACAGTCCATGGGCTCATAACAGAGTTGGACATGACTTAGCCACTAAACAACAATGTATGTAGACGGCAAAGTTTTTTCTCTATCTATTTCATATGATTATTCTAAGGATTCTCTGGGTTTGCACAGACTCTATGCTTCCATTTTACAGATGAGAAACTGAGGTTCTGAAGTCTGTGTTTTACTCCATATCGTACAGTTCATGAGAGACTTGAGAATCTGATTCTGAGTTTCATGTTCTGATTAAGGGATTTCCCTTCCACTTTGCCTGCTGACTCTCAGAAGCAGGAATTCCCCTCCTCAAGTCTCTGGTGTGTTTCCTGTGGCCCCAGAAAGAATTTCCAGTAGGTTGGCCAGGGGCTGAGAAGAAGATCAGAGCTGGTCAGAGCTGGGCAACTGCAGGTAGGAAGTCAAACAAGACCAAGAAGGGGGACAGATGAGGTTAGACAGTGTTTAGTGGATCTCAAGGATCAAGAGGCCTTTAAAAGGAAGCTTCAGAGCATGGGGTGAAACAAGAATTGGTGAAGGTGGGTTTTAAATTATATGAGAAGGTAGCACAGAGAAGAGGATGCAGAGTTGGAACCAGACTGTAGCTGGGCCATGGGGAAGATGATTAATTACAAAGTGAGCCTGATTTATTTTAATGAAAAGTAAGTATGGTTGAGTATGTATCATTAAGATTTTATGAGATGGAGTCTTCCCTGGTGGCTAAACCTGCACAGCACCAAAGACCCAGCATAGCTGAAGATAAATAAAAATTTAAAAACAAGAGTTTATGAGACAGAACTCAAGTGAAACATCAAAGAAAAGAGATAAACCATTTGCCTCAAGAGGGATGGGAAGCCCTTCTAATAAGACAATCGTAAATGATCCAAGTAGGAAAGAGGTGCTGCTGGGGCCTCATGAGAGATTCTTTGTTTTGCTCGGACATGAAACAGTCATGAACTAAACAGGGAAGGAGGAGAGCGGATCAGTGTGAGTGCATAAAGAGCTCCAGTGAGTCCTGCAGAGAACTGACACCTCTGACACCCTGTGGATTGTAGTGATGCACAGAGGGCAGGAAGTTGCCCAGGGTTCAGGAGTTTCAAAGTGAGAACCACTGAATGGGCCAATTTGTGGACCTTGGACATAATTTCCAAAACCCCCTCCCTCCCTGGCATCACATCAGCTTTGGTCTGGCAAGTCTCACCTGCTCACTAGCTCCCTCTGACCCCAGGCTCACAGGATGCCACTGGGCACCAGGGACAAGAAGAATGAGGCCAGAGGAAATGAAAAGAAGTGGCGGTCTATGTGTGAAAATTCCATGGAGCTCAGGGTCAGAGAGGATGCAGCAGCCACGTCAGTGCTGTGGCGTGTGAGTGAGGCCGTCTTAAACCACCAATGGAAAAGTCATTCGGGCACAGTCCTACTGGCAGGAGGTCATGGCCGTGTCGTGGGCACCCCAGGCTCAGTGCCCCCAAGCTCTTCCAGAAGAGTCTCTCCCTCTGCTCTAAGATTCACTAAAGATTGAACCAAAAACATGCTCCCCTTAATATTAGAAAGAATGAATCTCTCAGTCATGTCGACTTTTTGTGACCCCATGGACTGTGGCCTCTGTCCATGCGATTCTCCAGGCAAGAATGCCAGAGTGGGTTACCATTCCCTTCTCTAGGGAATCTTCCCAACCTAGGGACTGAACCCAGGTATCCCATATTGAGGCAGACTCTTTACCATCTGTACCATCAGGGAAGCTCGCCCAGTGATACTGACTTGGTAACAAACTTCATTTGGGTTTTTCCACAACATCTCAAAGAAAGACCCAAAGGAACTTTTGGACCAGCTCAATATAACATCATCTCCAGATAAATTCTGTTTATGCCAGTTATTTGTCCTTATATTTTTATTTAGGGCTTCCCCGTCTAGTGAAGGCTATGGTTTTTCCAGTGGTCATGTATGGATGTGAGAGTTGGACTATGAAGAAGGCTGAGTGCCAAAGAATTGATGCTTTTGAACTGTGGTGTTGGAGAAGACTCTTGAGAATCCCTTGGACTGCAAGGAGATCCAACCAGTCCATTCTGAAGGAGATCAACCCTGGGATTTCTTTGGAAGGAATGATGCTAAAGCTGAAACTCCAGTACTTTGGCCACCTCATGCAAAGAGTTGACTCACTGGAGAAGACTCTGATGCTAGGAGGGATTGGGAGCAGGAGGAGAAGAGGACGACAGAGGATGAGATGGCTGGATGGCATCACGGACTCAATGGACGTGAGTCTGAGTGAACTCCGGGAAATGGTGATGGACAGGGAGGCCTGGCATGCTGTGATTCATGGGGTCACAAAGAGTCAGACACGACTGAGCGACTGAACTGAACTGAACTGGTGGCTCAAGTGGTAAAGAATCTGCCTGCAATGCAGGAGACCTGGGTTTGATCCCCGGGTTAGGAAGATTCCCTGGAGACAGATATGGCAACCCATTCCAGTATTCTTGCTTGGAGAATCCCATAGACAGAGGAGCCTGGTGAGCTACAGTCCAGTCCATTTGAGTTCATTGATTAATTTATCATTAATTTTAAATGTATGATTAATTTATTAATAATATATTAATTATTAAACTATTAAGCTGCATCTCTGCTGGCTCTTGCACTGACAGGCTGTTTCTTTGCCACTAGCACCTGGGAAACCCCATTTGTCTAATGTCATCACTTTTAGTGATGTTCCGCTTCCAGGAGGTCTGTGACTTTGCATAATACTTTGTGTGTGTGTGTGTGTGCATGTGTGTGTGCAGAGGCACACACACACACACATGCAATGCATGCATTTCATGCAATTCATGAAACATAACCTAAATAATGACCTATCCAAATCTTTATCAGAATGGATACATGTATATATTTGCTGTCCACCTGAAACTATCACAACATTGTTAATTGGGTATACTTCAATACAAAATAAAAACTTTCAAAAGAGATACAATTTTAACAACAGTCAGTCATTGTTTGCCTGCTTTTAAAACAGATGCTTCATCACCACTGGACACATCCTGACCTTTGCAGCCAAGTCAGAGAAGAAATAAAACTTCCTTTTGTGCATGCCACACAGCGTTAGGGTTTCGTTTGTAAGAGTGGTTTATACAGAAAGCTGTCAACTACCCTGTGGATTGTGCTTACCAGAAAGCAACAATAGCTTTCATTTTAGGGACATGAACATTGACTCTTCAAATGTGTTTTCTACTTAAATAACTGAGGATAAGCTTACTTTCCGGGACTGGGAACAGCCACCTTGACATAGTAAGATGTTGATCACCCCAGATGACAGATTCATTTTCACCATGGGAAGCTTTGTTCTTAAGAGAGAACTGAAAATAATGAACAGAACCATTGACTTTTCTTACTACAATTTAGAGGTTATGAAATTAATGTTTTTTTTTTTAATTCAAGGATGTTCACTTATAATGTTGTGTTAGTTTCTGGTGTATAGCAAAGTTACCACACACACACACGCACACACACACTATACATGTATGGATGTAAGAGTTGGACTGTAAAGAAAGCTGAGTGCTGAAAAATTGATGCTTTTGAGTCTCCTGGGAGTCCGTTGGATAGCAAGGAGATCAAACCAGTCAATCATGAAGGAAATCAGTCCTGAATAGTCATTGGAAGGACCAATGCTGAAGCTGAAACTCCAGTACTTTGACTACCTGATGGGAAGAACTGATTCATTTGAAAAGACTCTGGTGCTGGGAAAGTTTGAAGGTGGGAGAAGTAGGGGATGACAGAGGATGAGATGGTTGGATGGCATCACCGACTCAATGGACATGAGTTTGAGTAAGCTCCGGTAGTTGGTGATGGACAGGGAGGCCTGACATGCTGTGGTTCATGGGGTCGCAAAGAGTCAGACACAACTGAGTGACTGAACTGAACTGATAAAATCTCTCACTGTTTCCATTGTTTCTGCATCTGTTTCCCATGAAGTGATGGGACCATATGCCATAATCTTAGTTTTCTGAATGTTGAGCTGTAAGCCAACTTTTTTACTCTCCTCTTTCACTTTCATCAAGAGGCTTTTTAGTTCTTCACTTCTGCCATAAAGGTGGTGTCATCTGTACACATATATATGTATACATATGTGTATACATATACCAGAGAAGGCGATGGCACCCCACTCCAGTACTCTTGCCTGGAAAATCCCATGGACGGAGGAGCCTGGTGGGCTGCAGTCCATGGAGTCGCAAAGAGTTGGACACAACTGAGTGACTTCACTTTCACTTTTCACTTTCATGCATTGGAGAAGGAAGTGGAAACCCACTCCAGTGTTCCTTTCTGGAGAATCTGAGGGACGGGGGAGCCTGGTGGGCTGCCATCTGTGGGGTCACACAGAGTCAGGTACAACTGAAGCAACTTAGCAGCAGCATATACATATACACACTCTTTTTCATATTCTTTTCCATTATGGCTTTTTACAGGATACTGACTATAGGACCCTGTGCTATACAGTAGAAACTTGTTGCTTTTCTATTTTATGTATAGTCATTTGTATCTGCTAATCCCAAGCTCCTCTGATTTATCCCTCCCCTTCCTTTCTCCTTTGGCAGTCAGAAGTTTGTTTTCTATGTCTGTGAATCTGTTTCCTTTTCATCAATAAGTTCGTTTTGGTCATATTTTAATGCCACATATAAGTGATATCATATGATATTTGTCTTTCTCTATTTGACTTATTTCACTTAGTATAACAGTCTCTAGGTCCGTCCATGTTCCTGCAAATGGCAGTGTTTCATTGTTTTTTATGACTGAGTAATAGTGTATTGTGTGTGTGTGTGTGTGTGTGTGTGTGTGTGTGTGTGTACACCACACCTTCTTTGTCCATTCACTGGATGGACACTTCCATATCCTGGCCTTAGTAAACAGTGCTTCAGTGAACACTGGGGTGCACGTATCTTTCCAAATTAGCGGTGCGCCTGCCTGTGTGCTCAGGAGTGCAGTTGCTAGGTTGTGCGGCGACTCTTCTCCCTCCTGAGGCCCCGCCATGCGCTGCTCATAGAGCCGCACCAATTTCACGTTCTCATCCACAGTGTCGGAGGGTTTCCTTTCCCCACGTTCTCTTCAGCAATTTTTATTTGTAGACATTTTAATGAAGGCCATTCTGACCAGTGTGAAATGATACCTCATTGCAGTAAGGTGTTTCTTAAATTTGGATTTCCCTGGGGCGGTATGTGTTCAGTGTCACTTTAAGATATAAAACTGAGACCGTAAGCACACACTCACCCTCCCTGTTCACTTACGTCTACAATGACCATAACACCAGTTGTCATTGAATCTCAAGAGAATCAAGTGAGAAAGTAGCATCTCACCCCACAATAATTTTACCTCCAGGAGTATCTGATGCTGAGTCTGGAAATACAAAAAGCCAACAGATAGAGACTTCCCTGGTGGTTCAATGGCTAAAACTCTGTGCTCCCAATGCAGAAGGCCTGGGTTTGATCACTGGTCAAGGAACTAGATCCCATAGGCCGCAACCAAGCCCTGATACAGTCAAATACATAAGTACATTTTTTAAAGAAATCATAAAAACTATTTGATCAGTGGCAACTTAAAATAATGATGTTACATTAATAAACAGATATATTTGGAAGTCGAATTTAAACTTTTGCATGCTTTCTTAAAGCAAAGTATTGAACTTCAAACAAGCATCACACGTGTAGGAGGCAATTTAAACTCTTTTCCCAGATTCTTCCACCCAGGGGTCAAGTGACATCAGATGACTTGAGAAGAGATGCTCATGCAGCATTTGTGTATCTGATAGAACTTAGAGAAACCATACAACTCAGTGGAAATGGGAATGTTTTTGTCATAAAGTTTACTCACACATCGTTCCTAACTCAGAATCATTTGGGAACTTGTCTTTCCCTAGCTCCTGTTCCCTTTTTGGCTTAACATTGCCCTCCCCCCACCCACTACTCACCAGTGCGAGACACCTGTTGCCTGGGAGGCCTTGTGTTTGCTGTCTGGTCTGCCCAGATGTGCCCTCTTCAGAAAGTATTCTCATCTCCTGCTTCTTTAGAAACCCTTCAAGACACACTTGCTGGGTGTACCTTTCACCTTAACCATACGCTTTGCTTTCCAAAGGCAGTAAAGTTGAACAAATCAGGTTTTCTGCATGAGCGAGTGGTCATAAGTTTATGTCTTAGCCTCCCATGTCATGTACTTGAGTTTTAGAAGATTTTCTGGCACTGATCAAGAGGGTGGTGCTAATGACTGGGACATCAGACTCTGTGGCTGCTAGGGGAGAGACTGCTTTAGAAAGTCAGGTCTTTTCCATAGACATGAGGCCACGCTTCGGGAACTTCTGGGGCAGTGGTCCCCAACATTTTCAGCACCAGGGGCAGGTTGCATGGAAGACAGTTTTGCCATGGACCAGGGGAGGGGGGTGCTTTTGAGATGATTCACACACATTACATTTATTGTGCACGTTTTCATTATTGCGCAGCTCCTTCTCCGATCATCAGGCGTTAGATTCTGGAGGTTGGGGACCCCTGCTCTAGACCTCAAACTCAAACCCATGCTTCTGTGATGTACGTAAGGAGCTGTTACCATAAAGAACAAACTCTGGCATCAGATTCAGAGAAGTCATTCTTACCTGGTACCAGGTCACCTCTGGACTCTGTGCATCACTTTGGTGGCTGAGACCTGGGCAGTAAATGGAGCTCATGCTGCCAAGAAGAAGGTATTGCTCATGTGAGACAGCACTCTCACAGGACATATTTGTTTGGGGCTTAACTTCTAAGATCATCCGGACACAGCAGGCATTCTCTTGGGGGCTCCTAGGGAAGTCAATAAAGTCCCGTGAACACAGGAGATCAATATAGTCCATCCTAAGGGAAATCAACCTGAATATTTATTGGGAGGACTGATGCTGAAGCTGAAGCTTCAATACTGTGACCACCTGATGAGAAGAGCTGACTCATTGAAAAAAGACTCTGATGCCGGGAAAGACTGAAGACAGGAGGAGAAAGGGGACGACAGAAGATGAGATGGTTAGATGGCATCACCAACTCAATGGACATAAATTTGAGGAAACTCGGGGAGATAATGAAGGACAGGGAAGCCTGGCGTACTGCAGTCCATGAGGTCACAAAGAGTTGGACATGGCTTGGCAACTGAACAACAATAACAACATGAACACAGCTGCTATATTCAGATAGTAAAGGACGTGGAGATGTTTGCAGAGAGAAATGCACTTGAGACATTACCTCATCCTAAGTCTACAGATATATAACCCGGCATGATTTATCCCTGTGGTCAGAAAATGAAGGGTGCTCTTCTCCTGGATGACCTGAGGAGCACTCTGAGTGATTTCTACTGCTTGGTCTCCATTCTGAGGCTGTAGGTACCACTGGACATCAGATAGGTTCTTACTGCCACTACAGGGCAGGTATTCAGAACCTCGGGTGGGTGAGAGTTGACTTCCGTGGTCGAAGTGGGATTTCTGTGGCTCTGGCAAATCACAAAACAAGACAAACTCCTCTCCACACCTTGCAGAGTATGTTCTAAGCGGCTTTTCAGAGAAGCAATCTGAAAACCACAATAAGCGAAACAACCCAGAAACACGTTAGAAGGTGAAACTCTATAGCATTGGTGCACATACCCTATAAAGAATAAAATAGATATCTAGTGGGAAACAGTTGCACAGCCCAGGAAGCTCAGCTCAGTGCTCTGTGATGACCTAGGGAGGTGGGGTGGGAGGTAGGAGGGAAGTCCAAGAGGGAGGGGATGTGTTTATACATGTGGCTGATTCACAGTGCTGCATAACAGAAACTCACACGATATTGTAAAGCAATTACATTCCAATAAAAAAATAAAAGTCACTCTTTATCCTCAAACAGTGACTGGAAAATTGCCTATTCTGTTAATAAATATCGAAAGTTGTAATTTTAAAAAAAGAAGACACTCTAACTTTTATTTCTAAAGAGTGTATGGTTTCACAAAGAATTAAGCTCCCATGGGTGTCTTTCTTATTATTATTTCCCATTTTGTGAGGAAAAGAAGTTCAGATCTAATTTCCTTCCACTGGTCTTCAGTCTCACTAATAGTAATGGAGGCTTCCTGTTAGAGATGGCCAACCCGCCTGTAATTCCTCTTCAGTTGCATCCACTCAGAGAGGGTAACTGGGCTCCCCATCAATGCTTGGGATCAACTCAAAGCTGTTCAGCCCAATCATGTCTCCCCAAAAATGTCAGCCTCATTTTAACAGCAGAAAGGAAACGCTCTGTATAATTATATCATTTTCTTATGCATTACAGGATATCTGTCACTTTCAACTTGGAACAGAAGACTCACAGCGTCAGCAGGAAAAGTGAAAAACCCCTACCTGGAGTATTCAATCCTCTAATTCTCCCTCGTGCGACAAGCCAAAGAAATATCCAGCCCAAATAAAGCGTCATTCTCCCTGGGTCCCTGTCATCACTTCAGGACATTGGTTCTGTGGCCACAGTAGAGGACATTGCCCCTCAGAGCTCCACCCTGAGAATCCTCTTCGTTTCTGTAAATCAAGAAATGGGAAATGAAGAAATTGGAACCAGTGATCAAAACGCAAGTCACACAGGAAGCTTTGAAAGGGCAGGTCCTGCCCAAAGAGCCCTCATATGCCCACACTCGAGTGGCATTTTCAGTGGTGTGTGGCAGTCCCTGCACACGTCAGTTCTTACTCAACTGAAGGAGGAAGGGCATCTCCGACTCTGGGTCCTGCTTGAATTTACACTCGGTACAGTGTGTTCTTTTGATGCCATTTCTTCCTGGAATATTTTTTCCCCCCTTTTCTTAAGTTTCTCACCAAGTATGTATATTTTCAGGCTTCCCTGGTGGCTCAGTAAGTTAAAGAATCTGCCTGCAATGCAGGAGACCTGGGTTTAATCCCTGGGTTGGGAAGATCCCCTGGAAGAGGGCATGGCAACCCACTCCAGTATTCTCGCCTGGAGAACCCCATGGACAGAGGAGCCTCGCGGGTTCCAGTCCATGGAGCTGCAGAGTCAGACAAGACTGAGTGACTTTCACTTCACTTCTAATCGCGTATATTTTCATGAGCAGTTTACAAAGAGTTAAGAGAAAGTTTTCCTGAAAAGATGATCCAAGTTGAGTGAAAATGTCAGATTCTTGTTAGGGAAGCTGGTCCTGTAGCTCATGTGTATAAATGAAAGTGTCTGTCCTTTGCTGGTTTGTAATAGATGTTAGAGAACAGAGGATGTTTGACTTGTGTCCCAAGTAAGACAGGGAGTATTGCTGGGTGGCGTTTCTAAGGATTCTCTGAAGTCTGAAAGGGAAAGAAGGTCACACCAGGGTAGAATGTCAGACCCTGGGCTGTGTTCACGGTGGTTTTGTCCACCTTGTTGATAGAGCGGCTGTTGGACCCTTCAGACCATTTGGAAGACAGGAGAGCTGAGGTTGCTGGGTGCAGACCTGGGCCCATTCAGGTTGTTGTTGTTGTTCAGTTGCTCAGTTGTGTCCAACTCTTTGTGACCCCATGGTTTGTGCAATAGTTTGAACATTCTTTGAAGACATTGCCCTTCTTTGAATGAAAACTGATGTTTTTCAGTCCTGTGGCCACTGCTGAGTTTTCCCAATTTGCTGGCATGTTGGACCCTTCAGACCATTTGGAAGACAGGAGAGCTGAGGTTGCTGGGTGCAGACCTGGGCCCATTCAGGTTGTTGTTGTTGTTCAGTTGCTCAGTTGTGTCTAACTCTTTGTGACCCCATGGTTTGTGCAATAGTTTGAACATTCTTTGAAGACATTGCCCTTCTTTGAATGAAAACTGATGTTTTTCAGTCCTGTGGCCACTGCTGAGTTTTCCCAATTTGCTGGCATGTAAAGTGTAGCACTCTAACAGCATCATCTTTTAGGATTTGACATAGCTCAGCTGAAATTCCATCATTCCACTAGCTTTGTTTGTAGTGATGCTTCCTAAGGACCACTTGACTTCACACTTCAGGATGTCTGGCTCTAAGTGAGTGATCACACCATCATGGTTATACTGATCATTAAGACCTATTTGGTACAGGTCTTCCGTGTATTCTTGCCATTCAGATTGCCATAACAGAAAACCAAAGACTGGGTGATATACCCAAGAGAAACATCTTTCTCAGAATTCTGGTGTCTGGAAAGTCCAAGATCGAGGCTCCAGCAGGGTCACCTTCTGTGAGGTCTCCTTCCCTGGTTCATAAGTCACACCTTCTCACTGAGTCCTCATACAGCAGAAGGGGCTACCCATATGAGAGAAATAGCACGGAGACCACCCTGACCTGAAGCACAGAGGAAGTTGGAGGAAAGACTCGGTATTGATGGCAAGAGCCACAGAGAAGTTGGGCACAAGCAGGACTGGACAGTTTCTATGAGGCTTGGCCACGGCCGATCAGATCCACAAGTGTGGAGGGCTTGAGTGATGGGGACAAGGGAGTCAGAAAGGAAGGTGGGGAGTGGGGCAAGCCACACACTCCCCCGGCTACCCTGTGCACAGGAGACAGGACCGGGAAATGTCTCTTCCTGTGCTGACTTCAGTCCACCTTGGAGGAGGAGTGGGAGGGGGAGCAGGCCAAATGCACGTCAGGGTGAGAAGAGACAGCATGTACCAACTTCTCTGAGGAGGCAGGAAGGGACAAACCCAGAAAACCACAGAGACGTTATCTTGGATGGAGGCGAACAGAGTCATATACAGTGGGAGGTCCCTCCAGATCCATTTGCCCAGGTGGGACCTGAAGTCAGGATGTTTCCACCTGGCGGGTGATCTGCTGGGAGTAGGGCGTGTTCAGTGAAGAAAGGGCTTCAGAAGATGGTGGAAGACCTAGGGTGCCAGGGACGGGGGCCAGAGTCACCACATCACTTTTCCCCAGTGGTAACAATGCGGGGGTGAGGGGGGGGGTCTTCTTATCTCCTTACTAAGATTGTAATCGAAGAATAGGGAAGGATAAGTAACTGCCTTTCAAGATGTGGTCTACCTCCCGCCTCTGCTTGCCTTTCCTTTGCCCACAAAACCCCTGAAGGGACAATATCTCCATCTACAGTCACTGTCTAGAAGCATCTGCCTAGACAACAAGCCTGAGAATGTCATTTCTGTGCTGATAACCTCACCAGCCCTTCACCCATGAGATAACGAGTCCACTCCAAAGCGTCAGACGCCAAACCCTGTATGACCTCATATGGCTCCCTTGGGCCTTATCTTGTGCTTCATTCCCAGAGAGACCTCCACTGACCACTTGCAGCACGATCAAGTGGTCTGCCTCCCTCCCTATTCCCCACTGCACCAGCCAGCAGCCATCTCTCTTATTACTCACGTGCTGGATTGCTTTGTCTCAGCACTCATTAGTGTCTGGAAAACATCTTGCTTTAGAAACTTTTCCTCTAACTAGAATCAAAGCTCCATGCCGGCAGGAACTGAGCCTGTCTCGCAGGCTGCACACTGTCTCCAGGAATAGGGTGTGGCTCACACAGAGCTCAGTGAGTCCTCTTTCAGAATTTATCCACACCACTGTGTAATTGTCGTCTCATATACTGTGTTCTCCCACCAGGTTGGGAGCTCCTTAAGGGCAGAGATCCTGTTTCAGAAATCTTTTCTCCAAAGCCTAGGACAAATCTTCGTGCCTAAATCATAATCAATTCTATTGCCCAAATAAATGCAGAAGAATTCAGGAGTCAAAACAAACCAATATCGACAATTAACTTGCTGTGTGATTCTAGCTAAGACACTTAGCCTCCCTCTGCACTTCAGGATTTTTTATTTGCAAAATAAATTATTTGGACTGTAATAGTTGTTCTTCTACCTTAGAGCTGGGGGCTCAAACTTCTGGGGATTCGGCAGAGAAATCTCCTTTTTTTTTTTTTTTTCCTTAAAGCTCTCTGATGGGGGAAACCATGAGACTCTAGGATTTCTAAGATTATCTCAGCTCTAACATTCTGTAGTTCCATGATTGAATGACCAATGACCGATCATAGAATATCAGCTACCATGGCACCTATAAGTCCCCAGCCCTCAGAAATTCCCATCCATGTCTTGAGTGGACAGATGTGCTATCCATGACAAGTTACTTGCTGGCATAGGACCTCAGGCTGCCTAGGACTGTCCCTAGGCTATGCCTTTGTCTCTGGGACTGTGTTTCTCAAATGATCTCCTTGACAAGAGTCACCCAGAATGCTTGCTATAAATTCACATGTCTGAGCACTCCAAACCATATTAAATCAGATTCTCAAAAAAAAGAACGTTGGATTCTATATTATAAACAAGTGTCAGGGGACTTCCTGGTGGTGAAGGGGATAGGAGTCCATCTGTCACTGCAGGGGACAAGGGTTCTATCCCTGGTCCAGGGAGATCCTACACACTGTGGAGCAGCTAAGCTTGTGAGCTGCAATTCCTGGGCCCACGACCCTAGAGCCTGTGCTGGCAATGAGAGGAGCCACCACGATGAGAAGCCTGTGCGCCGCGACAAAGAGGCGCCGCTGCTCGTCGCAACCAGAGAAAAGCCTGCGTGAAACAGTGAAGACCCAGTGCAGCCAAAAATAAATACATGAGAAAAACAAGTGTCAGGGAAGTCACCGTGACCCAGAGAGCGGCCCGGAGCAGTCCTGCTCAAGGGCAAGAGTAGAGCCTGGGGAGGTGGGTCTGTGCTAGGGCAGGACAGTTATTGCCAGCACTGCCGTCAACTGATGGTGAGAGCTGGTCCATTCTGGAAACCCCATCCGTGTGGGATAACTCAATGGGTTTTGTTTATCAGCATCTACCTCTTTAAGATCTTTTAGTGTCTATGAGATGCCTCCCATTCCACCATTACCAAAACACTTCCAAGAATCATAAGAAATTACCCAAGGTCTATTTATCAAACATTTATCATGCACTGGCAACTTAACCAAACCAGGCAGCAAGTCTGTTCATAGGAGTAAAACAATAGCCAGGGAGCTCTGAATCTAATGGGGTCCTGCCCTTTTATATACTTTCTGCTCACACTTGGGAAGGTGGCTGTTGTCTTTCTGGTTTTACTGATGGACAAGAAAGGCTCACATTGCTTGAAGAGCGGACCCCACTATTAATGATAGTTGCACATCTTAGAAATATTAACAGAGGAATTTGTGTCCATATGAAGAGGGTCTCAGAGATTCTAATTTTCCTATCGCCATATGTCATCACCTCAAAGGAGCAGATGAGAGGGGGCTTCCCTGGTGGTCCAGTGGCTAAGACACTGTGCTCCCAATTCAGAAGGCCTGGGTTCCATCCCTAGTCAGGGAACCAGATCCCACATGCCTCAACTAAGAGTCTGTATGCCACACCAGGAATCCTGCGAGCTGCAGCTAAGACCTGGCACAGCCAAATAAATAAATTTTTAAAATGGAAATGAGAGTCACAGGATGACTTCAAGTATCTGAAGGGTCTCTTCTCCAAAACAGCTTCCATACCTGCTTTCCATATTTCCTTTGTCAGAGGTTGATGATCTCTCCCCCCGCCCCCAATCAGTTGGTCAAGACTTCGCTTTCAGTATCTTTGGTTGATGATGAACTATTCTTTTGCTGATCCAGGCTTTTGATGGGAGAATAAGAAGAGAAAAGGCAGGTGGAGTAGGCAAGTATCAACAAAGAATCTGAGACTCAAGTAGGGGAATCCCACTGTCAAAGACAATTTCCCATGGGATCATCGGTAACTATACACAGAGAACACACGTACATGTAGACATCTGATCTGGTGTAACAGCAACCATTTAATTCAACTAATATCATTATGGTTCTCACATAATCCATGGTAGCTTTGTATACCATTGTCTAGGAATCACAGAAGATCAAGAGTACAGCTTGATCCAGTGGCCAAGACTCTGAGCCCCCAAAGTACGGGGCCGGGGTTCAATCCTTGGCTAGGGAACTAGATCCCGCAGCTGCAGCTAAAGATCTCACTCATGTGCTGCAACTAGAACCTGGTGCAGCCAAACAAATAATATTTTTAAAGAGTGTAGTTCACACCCTCAGAGATCTTAAGGCGGTCAAGTCAAGACAAGCATTGAAATTCAGCAACCACCTTAAATCCCTCTCCTTTTAGCTTTCCCACAGCATTATAGAAAGGCTTATTTGGTAACCATGAGTTTTTTAATAACCCGAAGCCTCCGTATATATGGAGATACAAAATTTGCTAGTTCAATACCACACCTATCAATATAAAATAGTTTATGAAAAGGAACTGCATTAACAACCCATTCTGAAAATGTTTCAAGTTCTTTTCTCAACTTATATTTGTTGGTTAGGAAATCTCGTGAAAAAAATGTACTCATGTCTTACCTGTACTTCCTGTCCTTAAGACACTGAAAAGGAGGAAGGAACTTCAGGGCTTTATTTCAGTGATTGCCGGCTTTTCTATCTGATGAAGAAATGTGAGCATATCCATTTTGAAAGAGGAATACAGTATGTCATCCTGCCCAGAGAGATACATGTAACTCACACAAGTTTAGAAATAATAAGCTAAAACTGGAGAGAAAGAAAAGGAAAATCTTTTACTAAAGGAAAATGAGCATTGGCATTGTCAAATTCATGATCATAAAGAGAAAAATCAAATTACTTGCCTCTATCAGTAGAAGGAAAGACCTAAAGATGAAGCATCTAGAATTCTCTCCAGACCAACCTCCTTGACTAGATAAGGTTTGCGGTTAGGTTTAGTTGAAAGAGTGAGTAAGCCTACTTCCTTTACAGGAATTTCCTGTACAGATTATTAGCATTCAACTCAACTTCTCAACTGTGGGTTTTGGGTTTTTCTGTTTTGTTTTGTAAAACTAACTCCCCAAAATATAACCTTTATGATATAACCTAAAGCTTTTCTTGTGATTAACTTTTTTAATTCTGAAAAAAAAAACAACAACTCTATTAACATTTATTTGAAACAATACTTTATTTATATAGACATGGAAAGAATTTAAACTCTAAAATCATCAAGGTGTTTTGGTGCCTATTTTTATTAAAGGAAAGATTCAAAATATAACATATAATTAAGAACACCCCGTGTGGTATGTGCTCAGTTGTGTCCGACTCTTTGTGACGCCGTGGTCTGTGGCCCACCAGTCTCTTCTGGAGTTTCCCAGGCAAGGATACTGGAGTGGTTTCCTCCTCCAGGGGATCTTCCTGACCCAGGGATCAAATCTGCATCTCCTTACGTTGGTAGGCAGATTATTTAACCACTGAGCCACCTGGGAAATCCCAATTAAGAATACTACTGTTCCTTTCATAGAACAAATAAAATCACTTAATAAGAACCTGAGGACTCTCTGAGAGCACCCTGGTCAGAAAGAGTTTTGATTAAGCTTCTTGGTTAAGCCTAGAAACCATCCGTCCTCAAGATAAGAATGATTCATTGAGCATCTGAGTGCTCCAAGGCTGTTTCTACATTTACCTAGAGGATGATGTAAAATGCAAAAGAAGACTACGTTCACTTTGGGATAAAGGCAAAAGAAGTGTTTACCTGAAATGAAGGAGAAAAAAGGGAGTGAGTTATTATAACTAGGAATGAAGCCCAAAACGTATCCATCCCAGGTCACAAATCTGCTTAGAATTCCAAGAGAAAATGGGGTTTCTTCCAGGCCTGTTTCCAGACAGGTCACAGGGAGCAGATGAACAATATTGCAGGCACATGAAGCTCCAGGCTCACGGTGTCATGAGGGAGCAACACAGCAATAAGAATAAAGACTTGGAAAGAGACATGTCTAGATTGGAAGGGAAAGGCCAAACATAAGGGTTGTCTGTGGCCTGTATTCATACCTGTTGAGTTGAACTAGGTTCAAGTGAGTTGGGATGTGAGAGCTGTCTTTGTGAAGCTTCAGAGATCCTGATGCAAACCTTGGAGTTGAGTCTAAAGTGATTCAGGGAGGCGATGTCTAAAGTGAGTTTGTTTGACAGCTCAAATTGAGAATGAAGAGGGCTTGACAGGAGAGGCAATACATCTACAGCCCTTGAGGAGGAACTGAAGATCCTTGATTTAGTTTTATGGCTGAACTCTTAGCATTTCATCTTCCTTTATTGCTATCCTTTGTTTTAACATTTTCTCACTTTGATTAAATTTTCTCTTTGGAACTCAAGGAAAGCCTAGACAGCTAAAGCTCTGCTACAGACAAGAGGTAGGGGACTTGGGGATCTGTCCCTGGGAATGTCCTCCAGGGGTCCTCTCAGCTTCACATTTCCTGAAGAGTTTAGCCCCCCACTTACTGTTACGCTCACCAGAACAATGCAAAAAAGCAAAATGGCTGTATGGGGAGGCCTTACAAATAGCTGTGAAAAGAAGAGAAGTGAAAAGCAAAGGAGAAAAGGAAAGATATAAGCATCTGAATGTAGAGTTCCAAAGAATAGAAAGGAGAGATAAGAAAGCCTTCCTCAGCAAGCATTGCAAAGAAACAGAGGAAAAGAACAAAATGGGAAAGACTGTATATTGTCACCCTGCTTATTTAACTTATATGCAGAGTACATCATGAGAAACGCTGGACTGGAAGAAACACAAGCTGGAATCAAGATTGCCGGGAGAAATATCAATAACCTCAGATATGCAGATGATACCACCTTTATCGCAGAAAGTGAAGAGGAACTAAAAAGCCTTTTGATGAAAGTGAAAGAGGAGAGTGAAAATGTTGGCTTAAAGCTCAACATTCATAAAATGAAGATCATGGCATCCGGTCCCATCACTTCATGGGAAATAGATGGGGAAACAGTGGACAGTGTCAGACTTTATTTTGGGGGGCTCCAAAATCACTGAAGATGGTG
>SJYC01003329.1:0-48487 GCA_006408675.1 Madoqua kirkii | reverse complement strand
CCAGTCCATTCTGAAGGAGGTCAGCCCTGGGATTTCTTTGGAAGGAATAATGCTGAAGCTGAAACTCCAGTACTTTGGTCACTTCATGCGAAGAGCTGACTCACTGGAAAAGACTCTGATGCTCGGAGGGACTGGGGGCAGGAGGAGAAGGGGACGACAGAGGATGAGATGGCTGGATGGCATCACTGATTCAATGGACGTGAGTCTGAGTGAACTCCAGGAGTTGGTGATGGACCCGGAGGCCTGGCGTGCTGCAATTCATGGGGTCGCAAAGTGTCTAACCCGACTGAGCGACTGAACTGAACTGAACTGAAGCTTATAAAAGGCCTTCCCTGTTGTTTCAGCAGTAAATAATCTGCCTGCAATGCAGGAGACCTGGGTTCGATCCCTGGGTTGGGAAGATCCACTGGAAGAGGGCATGGCAATCCACTCTAGTACTCTTGCCTAGAGATTCTCAAGGACAATGGAGCCTGGCAGGCTACAGTCCATATGGTTTCATAAAGTTGGACACGACTGAAGCACCTAAGCAGCAGCAATGGCAAGCCTATAAAAATGGAAACTGTTACTTAGCCCAAAGATTCAATATAGTTTAAGACATATTGAAATTCACAGTAGATATTCTTTTCTAGTGGAATGATGTAAGACAACTTTTTTCTACTTCTTACTTAAAGTTATATATTTAAATAGTACTGTGATTTTCCATGTTATGGGAAGAAATAGGAACTGTTACTAAGAAATCCAGAACACTGAATTTAGTATTAGAAAAATCTCATTTAACTCATCATAACTGGTACTACTTCTTGGTATGATTACAAACTTCTATAAAAGGGAATTGTTTTTCTTTTATGAGTGAGAAAAATACATGAACTAAGGAAATTTTTATATAAGGAAAAGTCCACTGAACATTAAACTGTAAAATCCCTAATAATCAGGATGACTTTTAAATTTCTTATGTAGCTTATATAAATACAAATGTTATTTACCGGAAAACTCATATTTTTTTCTTATATTATCTTGACTCTCTACCTACTAATTAATATACCCAGGGTGTAGTCAATCACTAAAGTACAAATTCTTCTATATGAAAGTTAAGTGCTATTGGGCAACTTAATTGAGCTCATTGTGACCAAGTTTTCCCATCTCTAATGTTGGGTTTCTCTTGTGGCTCAGCTGGTAAAGAATCTGCCTATAATGCAGGAGACCTGGGTTCAACCCCTGGGTTGGGTAGATCCCCTGGAGAAGGGAAAGGCTACCCACTCCAGTATTCTGGCCTGGAGAATTCCATGGACTCTATAGTCCATTGGGTTGCAAAGAGCTGGACACTACTGAGCAACATCACTTGACCTCCTCAAAGCAGGGATAAATAGTCGTATTTACAGCATTAATTGTTTTGAAGATCAGATTAGTAGTACAAATAAAACATTCATGTTTAGTCACTCAGTCATGTCCATCTCTTTGCAACCCCATGGACTGAAGCCTGCCAGGCTCTTCTGCCCATGGGGATTCTCCAGGTAAGAATACTGGAGTGGGTTACCATGCCCTCCTCCAGAGTATCTTCCCAACTCAGGGATCAAATCCAGGTCTCCCACATTGCAGGTGGCTTCTTTACCATCTGAGCACCAGGGAAGCCCAAAAAATGATATCTCATGAAACGAACCCTCAAAAAAGGTCCAAGTTATGAGTGAAACACATAGACTGAACCAAATAGAATTCTCAAAGATCTTTCCTGCATTTTCAGTTTATAGAATTTAAGCATTTGTTCACATTAAGTAAATGATCAACAATAGGAACATGGCAGCAGCCTAGAAAAAATTCTGTTGTTTTCCTTATAATACTCATGCAAACAATTATAATGATAATGAAAACCTGCCGTATTTTATATCTTTAGCAACCTGAAGACAGACAAAACTGCCAAATTCAAAATAACCTGTATGTAACAGGGGGAAAATGCACAGAATAAGAGCAAAATATTTGCAGGATCATACCAGATGCTAAATGGCAATAGGGAAGGCCAAGGAGTCAGGCCTGTGATTGACCGACCCAGGAAAAATGGCAACAGTAAAGTGTTAGAAGGTGTTCACTCCAGAAGGCAAGTGGCTTTACCTCATGTGTGAACTTTTGATTTCTGATATGAAGAGTGCAGGACACAGTGCTCCCAGCACATGGAAGCAGACCATGGGCAGTACAAGGGAACTGAAGTGACAGCACTGTATTTAGAGACACTTCTCAATTTTGCGGCAAGAAGAGAGAACTTGTGAATGGAGAAATCACAAAAAGTACCCTTATACTTCCACGTTTTCTCCATCAGATCATTCTTTCAGCTGGACCAGGAATTTTCCATCCATTCAATATGAATAATAAGAAAAGACAATGGCATGTCAATAATGAGCTCATAATTGAAGCACACACTGGCACATACACAGGAAACCAAAGGGCTGGAGAAAGGATATGAAGTACCAAGCAGAAATCAGGAAATAAATGGAAGAAAAAGTAATTTCAGAAACTCAAACTAATTTACAAATAGCCAAAGGGAGAAAAGAGACCAGAGAAAGAAAGTAAAAGACATAGAGAATAAAAATTTAAAAAAATAAAAGAAGAAATGAGATTTTAACAGAAATAGAAAAAGAAATGAAAGTATTAGAAAGGAACATTAAGGACATGTAAGGAACAGACTAGCACACCTATAATCAGAGGCCCTAAAGAAGAAACATGAGTTAGCAAAATCTTTCACTTCCATCAAGAGGCTTTTTAGTTCTTCTTCACTTTCTGCCATAAGGGTGGTGCCTAGAGTCTATTTCCCTTTCTAAACAATTCTATAATCATTTATGTTAGTTAGAAAGGATTGATTGCATTCATTACATCTAAAACATGGCCTATTCAGACATGCTGGATTTTGCCAAATAAAATTGTCACATGAAATCTCAAAATAAAAATGGGTAAAAGCAGTGCTGGTCTGGTTGACAGGTTGGAGGGAGTGGGGGGGTGGGAGGTGTCCAGCACACCTATGTGCCCCCCTCACTCCATCCCACTGCCTGGATATGCACCGAGACCCCTCTCATGAGCCCTGGGATTCCTAAAAGCCAATTTGAAAGTTGATTTTAATATGTTAACCATTAAGTATTATTACTATTTATTGGTGTATATTACTTTACAATGCCATTACTTTCTACTGTACAACAAAGTGAATCACTATTACATACAAGTATATCCCATCTTTTGGGATCTTTTCCCTAGTTAGGTCACCACAGAGCATTTAATGGGGTTCCCTGTGCTATACAGTAACTGGTCATCTATTTTATACACAGTATCAATAGTGTATATGTGTCAATCCCAGTCTCCCAGCCCATCCCATCTCTTCCCCTTGAAATCATACACGTGTTCTCCATGTCTGTATCTCTATTTCTGCTTTGCATATAGGTTTGTCTGTACCATTTTTCTAGATCCACATATGTGTGTAAATGTAGAATATTTACAGTCAGAAAGCAATAGTTAGAACTGAAATCAATATTTGTTTTTCTCTTTCTGACTTACTTCACTCTGTGTGACAGCTTCTCGAGGGTCTCACCATTACTAAACTTGCACATCAAGTTGTGGCTATAGTGTAAATGGGGCATCATGTGTTCCCCGGATGGTATATGCAACCACAAGGTAGGCTACAAAGAGATGAAAGCTGGTTTCCACACGCCTCTGGCAGATACTCAGTGCTGGTCTCGGCCCTCCCAGCCTGGCTTGTGATCACTATCAGTGTGGTCCGGAGGTGGGTCTGCAGGGACCCCGGGTCCTGCCTACAGCGTACACAGCCCATTTCCTGCTGGAGCTGTGGTTTGGCCGCTCTCTGAAGAGCCCCGCAAGGCTCCAAGCCCATCTCTCAGAGTAGCTTCTGCTCAGGAAGCTGGCTCCCTGTAAAGCCCAGGTCTCCTCCCTCAGAGCTGCACTCGTGCTGGGGTGAGGCGATGAGCTATTTCCCCTGAGTATTTAGAGCTGCGATTCAGCTCGATTATGCTGGTGTCTTGTCCAGACAAGCATACTGATGATGGCTGCAAGGAGCTCACCCCCTCTATGCCTGGCTGACAGTCCTTTGGAGCCGGCTGGTCAACCGCTGGCATCCGTATTGGATGCGCTCCTGGTTCCTGTCAGGGGTCTGACTCCCTGTATCTTAGCAGGTACCACGGTCAAGTGCACATTCCCATCCTGTGGAGAACTTGGGTGCTATTGCCCTCCACCCCTACCCGAGTAGCCTAGAAGAACCCTTGTACTCTTTTGTCCTCCTCTGAGCCATACCTTGGGAAGATCCACTGGAAGAGGAAATGGCAACCCACTCCAGTACTCTTGCTACTTGGGTGCTATTGCCCTCCACCCCTACCCGAGTAGCCTAGAAGAACCCTTGTACTCTTTTGTCCTCCTCTGAGCCATACCTTGGGAAGATCCACTGGAAGAGGAAATGGCAACCCACTCCAGTACTCTTGCTTGGAGAATCCCATGGACGGAGAGGCCTGGCGGGCTGCAGTGCCTGTGGTGGCACAGAGTCAGACACGGCGGAAGCGACTTCACTTGTGTAGCCTGAGCCAGTCTTAAGCAGCTCTACTTCCTCTCTGCAAGCCTGTCTAGACCCTCTGGTACAACATATCTCCCCAAGAAGTGCCCACAGCTTCCCTCAAGTCTCACTGTGCAACAGGTGATTCCAAAGAGAAGGCTCGGTACCATCTCTGCTCCAGCCTGCCACACATCCTGAGCTACCTGTATGCTCAGGATTAGTCCCTGGATTGGTCGTGTCTCGTGTTCCAGGCTTTAGAATATTGGGTAATAAGGTCTCTCTCTACTCTCAGAGTGGAGAAGGAAATGGCAAAGTGGAGAAAGAAATGTTGACCCACTCCAGTATTCTTGCCTGGAGAATACCATAGGCAGAGGAGCCTGGTGGACTAACGGGGTCACAAAGAGTTGGGCACGACTTAGCGACTAAACCACCACCTGCTCTAAGAGGGTGTCAGAATAATTTAGTGAATACTTCCAGCACATAATGGACACACATGGAGTGTTTATTTGTACATCTTAGGTGGCTGACTCATCTCTGATTTTCTGAGATGGACTCCACATGTAAGGACATATGAAGTCATAACAGAGAATGACATTATTTTATTAGACCTACTTACTGGTCCTGGTGGAAATGTTTGCACTTACATTTTATTTTATTTATTTTGGCAAAGTGGAGAAAGAAATGTTGACCCACTCCAGTATTCTTGCCTGGAGAATACCATAGGCAGAGGAGCCTGGTGGACTAACGGGGTCACAAAGAGTTGGGCACGACTTAGCGACTAAACCACCACCTGCTCTAAGAGGGTGTCAGAATAATTTAGTGAATACTTCCAGCACATAATGGACACACATGGAGTGTTTATTTGTACATCTTAGGTGGCTGACTCATCTCTGATTTTCTGAGATGGACTCCACATGTAAGGACATATGAAGTCATAACAGAGAATGACATTATTTTATTAGACCTACTTACTGGTCCTGGTGGAAATGTTTGCACTTACATTTTATTTTATTTATTATTGTATTGTATTGTATTTTTTTATTTTACAATACTGTATTGGTTTTGCCATACATCAGCATGAATCTGCCATGGGTGTACATAAGTTCCCACTCCTGAACCCCCCTCCCACCTCCTTCTCCATACCATCCCTCTGGGTTATCCCAATGCACCATGCACTTACATTTTAAAATATGCACATGAATTAACTGGCATGTGCAAAATCTGATATTCCTGCTGGGCATTGGGTGGCCTTGTGACAGTAAGCTCAGTTTTGGCTCCTGGATGGAAGGTGAAACTAAGAAGGTAGGTACAAAGTAATGTGACATAAAAAAAGACAGATGTAAGTGTTCCTTGTGAATGACCCATATCTTATCAAAGAGGTGGGAATCTACATTGAGAATGAGGGGTTGACATTTTTTTAAAGTCTATTGAATTTGTTACAATATTGTTTCTGTTTTAAGTTTGACTTCTTGGCTGAGAGACATATGGGATCTTAACTCCTGATCAGGAATTAAACTCGAACTCCCTGTGTGGCAAGGCAAAGTCCTAACCACTGGACCACCAGAGAAGTCCCTGAAATTTAAAAATAAGTGAAAAAGATGTTGAGATTTTTCAAAAATAAAAGCACAACATCAATGATTCGTTAATGTGTTTTAAAGCACATATTTAATATATACATTTAACACATTTACTACAAAATTCACTTAATGTATTTAAAGAAACATAATAAGAAAACAAATCATTCTGTTAGAGACAATGATGATAGGAATAAAATTTCACATGACCGTATATTTTCACATATAAATCTTCTTAGTAATTAAACCCTTTTACTTTTTTAACCATACAACTGGCATACAAAGTTGTAACTGCTACAAAAGTTAGATCACTTTCTTATACTGAAAATCCAATTTTTGAATTTCAGTAGTATTTATCACAGCTGTTCTATTTAAGTTGCCTTTAATTTTTTTAATTTTTTATTTTATGTTGAAGTATCATTGATTTACAATGTTGCGTTAGTTTCAGGTGTACAGCAGTGATTCATGCATCCATATCCATATATCCATTCAGATTCTTCTCCCACATAGGTCATTACAGCATATGAATAGAGTTTCCCAGACTGTACTGTAGGTCCTAGCTGATTATCTATTTTATATACAGTAGTACCACAGCTGTTTTAAAAAGTATCTGCTTTAAATTTTGGGGGAATTGTCATTCTGTACCCATATATCCTACGAGGCTTCCAAGCTTACCCAGCTCTTTCCTTTCTCTGTAAAGCTGGTAGCTCTCACTCTCTCACTGATTTTCAGGTCCAGCCGTTACCACTACGGCCGTCAGGAAGGCCCAGAGTACCGGGTTCACTTTAAGGAGGCAGATATATGTCTTTAGACACTGAGAGTTGCACACATCCAGTGAAGAAATATCCTTTCCAATGAAGCTTATCCTACGGATATACTTCTCCTCTATGCTTCTCTGAATAAACGAATATCCTCAGGTCACTGACTCAATGTACCTGAATTTGAGCAAACTTGGGGAGACAGTGAAGAACAGGGAAGCCTGGCAAGCTGCAGACACAACTTAGCAACTGAAAAGCAACAATTAATAATAACAAAAGTGGCAGGACCAACACTTACAGAGTGTTGATTCTGTGCCAATAACTGATGTAAGTGCTCCATTGATATTTATTCATTTAGTCCCCCTGTACAATTCTTATAAATTCTAATTTTACTGATGAGGAAAATTCATCACAGGTGCATTAGAGGAGATGCCAGAGGTCATGGTAATAGTGAGCCCAGGGTCCAGTTCAAGAGTCTTGGCTGCACAGCCCTGTGTCTTGTCCCTCCATCTGATGCCTATGCCTCAGTCTTGTCTCTTTGAGACCCCATGGAATGTAGCCCACTGGGCTGCTCTGTTCACGGGATTTCCCAGCAAGAACACTGGAGTGGGTGGCCATTTCTTTCTCCAAGGGATCTTCCCGACCCAGGGATGGAACCTGCATCTCCCTCAGCAGGTTTGATCCTGCTGCTGCTCCTAAGTCACGTCAGTCATGTCCGACTCTGTGCGACCCCATAGACGGTGGCCCACCAGGCTCTTGTCCCTGGGATTTTCCAGGCAAGCACGCTGGAGTGGGTTGCCATTTCCTTCTCCAGTGCATGAACGTGAAAAGTGAAAGGGAAGTTGCTCAGTCGTCTCTGACTCTTCGCGACCCCATGGACTGCAGCCCACCAGGCTCCTCCACCTGTGGGATTTCCCAGGCAAGAGTACTGGAGTGGGTTGCCGTTGCCTTCTCCAATCAAATAAATTGGCAGGCTGATTTATTTTACTGCTGAGCTGAGGGGCATTTGAAATTTGTAACCTTTTAAAAATCGAGCAAGTATATTTAAAATTCATAACCAACAAGGTCCTCCTGGACAGCACAGCAAACTCTGCTCAGTGTTATATAACACTATGTGTTATGTTAGCCTGGATGGGAGGTGAGTTTAGGGGAGAATGGATATCTGTGTATGTATGGCTGAGTCCTTTTGCTGTCCACCTGAATCTATCACAACATTGTTAACCAGCTATACCCCAATATAAAATAAAAGGCTCAAAAAAAAAAAATCGAGCAAGTAACCATCAATTTTTTGGCTGCTGAACAACTAATTTGATCTGGTCTCTATCCCATGTCTAAACATTCAAAATCAATAAATGTCTGAGACTGTTTAAAAAAAAAAACAAAAAAAACAGAAAATGATTTATGTCTGGCATGAAAGATAAAAGGTTTTTTGCAGCTCCTTTTAAGAAGTTTCCACAAATAGGTCCAATTAAGCAAGCCCTCTGTAGCATCTTAGTGGGATTTCAAGAACTGTAGGCCTGCAACTGTAGCAGGGATAATTAAGGATGCCCTGAGGTTGAAACACTGTTAAAATAGCTCACACCCAGCGCTGCACACAGCCCTGCAGCCCCATCCCCAGTCAGTCCCAGGCACTGCGGTGTGTAGAGGTAAGCAGCTCTCGCGAGAGCTTGGAGACACCATTCCAGTTCCTGTGTCACCCACTGCATAGGCAATACCAATACCACAAGATAAACTTAAAATCCTGTAGCTCAACTTTTAGCATTAAAAAGCTCTTAAAGCCTGCCCTTAAGTTATTTGTGCCGTGTCCAGCCTCACATCAGAGGATGATATGGTTGGATAGCATCATTGATCCAATGGACATGAGTTTGAGCAAACTCTGGGAGATAGTAAAGGACAGGGGGCTTAGTGGGTTACAGTCCATGGGGTCACAAAGAACCGGACACGAATGAGCGACTGAACAACATCCAACCTCACAGCTGCTGAATATGTGGCCGAGCAGACTGCTTGCATCCAGTTATAGGAGAGATAGGAGACACATTTCTGTTGAGTACCCCAGTCTTCTGGGAGCTCAGGGACTTCCCTGGTAGCTCAGTTGGTAAAGAATCCACCTATAATGGATTTGGTTTGATTCCTGGGTTGGGAAGTTCCCTTGGAGAAGGGATAGGATACCCACTCCACTATTCTTGGGCTCCACTGGTAGTTCAGGTGGTAAACAATATGCAAACAATGTGGGAGACCTGGGTTCGATCCCTGAGTTGGGAAGATCCCCTGGAGGAGGGCGTGGCACCCCACTCCACATTCTTGCCTAGAGAATCCCCATGGACAGAGGAGCCTGGTGGGTTACAGTCCATGGGGTCACAAAGAGTCAGACGTGACTGAGCAACTAAGTCCACACACAGTGAAGTCCGCAGCCATAGATGAATGTTTAGTCTTATCCCTGGCAACCTAAATGCTAAGGTCATCTTCAGTCTGTGAGTAAGATGTTCACAGAGTAGAGTTAAATATTTGAATAATGCCCTCTGTTATCCACATGCTCAGACACTCGGTCCTCAGACTGTCAAGAGCTCTTTCTTCCACTCAGCTTTTCTGAAGATTACGTCTTCAAAAGAACAGGCAAGACTTCTGACTCATCTCTGCAGGGTTTGACTGCTTTTGCAGGCATCAGATAAAGAAGATTCTTCCAGAACCTTGAGTTATAAGACAGAGATTTATCTGCCTTCCACTTCAGAACTCTGTGGGATTTCAAAAGCTTCAGTGATTGAGGCAAAAAGCTGAAGTCTCCGACAGGTGTAAATTCAATTAAGATGATTTTAATTTTCCTTTCCACCAGTGCTTCATGGAGTCCACTTTCAAGTTCATACCTGACTTTACTAGACATATAACTTTTACTGAGAACAATGATCAGTCTTCGGCTTTTCTCTATCAATGAATGGATTTCATCAACAACAGCTGAAAATACAGGAGGTGGCAGGTTAATTTAAGAAAATCAAAAGAGTGGACATGAGATGAAAATCATGTTGCATAGTCCTATTTTGTATTATTTAACTCAGCTTCACTAATAAAGTTTGAAGTAAGTCATTCTCAGTTTTATATGCCTATTTTTTTAATTTTTTTTTTTTTTTTTGGCTATGCAGCATATGGGATCTTAGTTCCCGGCCCAGGGATAGAACTCACATCCCCTGCATTGGAAGCTAGGAATTTTAACCACTGGACTGCCAGGGAAGTCCACATGCCTATTAAAAGAACCAATCAACTGCACAAAGGTAATAATGAATACCTCCTTAGCCTAACTCTGTGCCTGGTATGTGTGCTCAGTAACATCCAACCCTGAAACCCCATGGGTGTAGCCCACCAGGCTCCTCTATCCATGGGGCTTCCCAGGCAAGAATAATGGAGTGGGTTGTTATTTCTTTCTCCACCTCTGTGCCATGCTGCTATTATTGCTGCTAAGTTGCTTCAGTCGTGTCCGACTCTGTGCGACCCCATAGACGGCAGCCAAGCAGGCTCCCCCGTCCCTGGGATTCTCCAGGCAAGAACATTGGAATGGGTTGCCATTTCCTTCTCCAATGCATGAAAGTGAAAAGTGAAAGTGAGGTCACTCAGTCGTGTCCAGCTCTTCTCGAACCCATAGACTGATGCCTACCAGGCTTTTCTGTCCATGGGATTTTCCAGGCAAGAGTACTGGAGTGGGATGCCATTCCCTTCTCCCGTCTGTGCCATACCTTCTTCTAAACATGTTGCGCATATGAACTCCTTTAATCAGCACAATGATCCTATGAAGAAAGTACTGTAATTACCCTCATTTTACAGAGCAGGGAACCAAAGTTAAGTAACTTGCCCAAAACCACATAGCTGGTAAATGGCAGAACTGGAATCTGACCCCAAGTGGTCTGGTTCCAGAGTGTCTATTCCTAATCATGACACCATCTTGCCTCTTTACATGCATGGAAGAACATGCCAAACTTCTAACTGAAATATTGAAAAAACCAACACTGCCATTATTCTAGACCACAAGTTGATAAACCTTTTCTGTAAAGGGCCAAATGGTAAACATTTTAGCCTTGGCAGGTCATACTGTCTTTGTCACAGCTATTCAACTCTGCTGATGTAGCTCAAAAGCAGCCACAGACAACACAGGAGCAAATGCGTGTGGCTGTTTCAAAGACTGGAGCTGCCCTGTGGTTGACGACTGCCAACCTCTGTTCTAGATCTAGCCCTTCTCAGACTGAGGTTCTGATCCAAACTAATTATGAATTGATGCTTTCACACTGTGGTGCTGCAGAAGACTCTTGAGAGCCCCCTGGACAGCAAGGAGATCAAACCAGTCAATTCTAAAGGAAATCAATCCTGAATATTCACTGGAAGGGCTGACACTGAAGCTGAAGCTCCAAATACTTTGGCCACTCAGTCAGCTCATTGGAAAAGACCCTGATGCTGGCAAAGATTGAGGGCAAGAGGAAAAGGGTGCAACAGAGGATGAGATGGTTGGATGGCATGAGTTTGGACATGAGTTTGAGCAAACTTTGGGAGATAGTGAAGGACAGAGAAGCCTGGCATGCTGCAGTTCATGGGGTCCCAAAGAGATGGACATGACTAAGTAACTGAATAACAATACAGACATTCTTTATTTTCATTTAAGAATGAAGAAGAAAACTGTTCTTTAAATGATTCCTAGGAAATAATGGAACGATATTAGTAATACAATGGATGCAAAGTCAAGAAGAAATACTTTGTGACAGCGTGTCTCTTGGATGCAAAGAAGTGACACACAAAAGTATCACAGTGTTGAATGCATCTGACAATTTGGTATATTATTCCTTAGACAGGTTATTTGTTATTTTAAAATATTTTCTCTTTCTAACTTGTAACATTTTCCCTTCTTAGTTTATAACCTAGGAGGGAAAAAACACTTTTTTTAAGCCTTTTTTTTAAAATGTGGGCCATTTTTAAAAGTCTTTATTGAATTTGTTACAATATTGTTCTGTTTTATGCTTTGCATTTTGGCTGCATGGGATATTAGCTCCCAAACCAGGGATGGAATCTGCACTCCCTGCATTGGAAGGTGAGGTCTTAACCACTGGACCACCAGGGCAGTCCCCAGAACTGCTTCTTATTTACTGCCCTATCCTAAATGCCCAACTTAGAATTTGGCACAAGCATGGTGCTCAGTAAATGCTGAATGAATGAATGAGTGATGGTAACTATCAAGACATTTGTGTTGCATCATCTGTGAGGCACCAGCATCTAGAATGGAGAAGGCAATGGCACCCTACTCGAGCACTCTCGCCTGGAAAATCCCATGGACAGAGGAGCCTGGTGGGTTGCAGTCCACGAGGTCGCTGAGTCAGACATGACTGAGCAACTTCACTTTCACTTTTCACTTTCATGCATTGGAGAAGGAAATGGCAACCCACTCCAGTGTTCTTGCCTGGAGAATCCCAGGGATGGGAGAGCCTGGTGGGCTGCCGTCTATGGGGTCGCACAGAGTCAGACACGACTGAAGCAGCTTAGCAGCAGCAGCAGCAGCATCTAGAATAATTTGACACCAGATTCCAAATCTCTGAAAGACTTTCAGAGAAAACATGGAAGTGTTACTAAATCTCTTTGAGTTTAGCTGTAATATACTTCAGTATCATGTTACAGCCATTTGTATTCATATATTAATTTAAAACTTGAATTTTACAATCAAAACATGATATGAACCATCAATCTCATTTTACTTAACCTTTACCATTATTCCTAATTTCTACTTTAATTTTCTCACAATGTCAACACGATAAAGAAGAAACATTTTCTGTTAAGAATTAACCTGCATTTATAGTCCAAAGAATCACATGTTACATTAGTTTTATTAGGTTTTGCTATACAAAATACCATCAAAAGAGGGATTCATCCTGTGCTCAGTCATGTTTGATGATTTGTGACCCCATGGACTATAACCCACCAGCCTCCTCTGTCCATGGGATTCTCCAGACAAGAATATTGGAGTGGGTTGCCATTTTCTCCTCCAGGGATTCTTCCCCACGCAGGGACAGAACCCGAAGTCTTCTGACTGACCGGCGGCAGATTCTCTACTGCGGAGTCACCAGGGAAGTCCTCGCTCTGGCCTATCAAATGCTTTGTGACAGCAATTCTGGCCCTGCTTCTGAAGATGGAGCACTGGCTCCCTTTCTCCAGAGTCAGAGACCTCTGAAGCAAGAGGAAGAGTTCAAGTCCTGGACCAGGCTCCCCAGAAGCCACACTTGGACGGAGTGCAGGTTGCTCATAATTTCTGGTTTTCAGGGGAATGGCTACCCACTCTAGTAATCTGGCCTGGAGAGTTCCATGGACTGGACCGTCCATGAGGTCACAAAGAGTCGGACATGATGGGGTGACTTTCACTTTCACTTTTCTTTCATTTTTAAGCAAACAGGAGAGCCTTTTACAAGGTAAGCTATTCATCTTTTAAAAACCATCTCCAATAATTTTCCTTATTTTTAATGCCTTCTTTTAAATTGGATGTACCATGTTTATTTATTATTAATGTGTGTTTACTTATTTGGCCGCACATCACAGCATGTGGGATCTTAGTTCCCCGACCAGGGACTGAACTCACACCTCCTGTACTGGAAGCTAGGAGTTTTAACCACTGGATCGCCAGGGAAGTCCCCTCCCACTAGTTTTCTGTCTGGTATTCCCTTTCTTACCTCCTCCAGGAACCACATCTCTTTCAAATATGCATAACTTATACCCAAAATGTTTCTCCAACACCCTGGGCAAAGTCTCCACAGCAAACGCGTGCTCCTCTCCATGCTCCGGCTGACACTCTTTCAGGTAGGACACGAAAGCATCGTATGTTTTTCCATCTAGGAGATAGGGTTGACCCTTTTCATTAGTGTGAAAACAAGGCTTTATTTAACTAAAGATTGAGTGAAAGTCCTGGAAGGTGGGAATGGAATTACTGAAAAACAAAAGTTAAGTATAGCATCCTCACATTCAAGCACATCAGTCCAACACAGTGTAGACATCAAATCACATACACTGCTATGTGTGAAACAGATGGCCAGTGGGAGGCTGCTGAAGAGCACAGGGGGCTCAGCTCGGTGCTTTCTGATGACCTAGAGGGGTGGGATGTCGGGGCGGGGGGCGCGTTGGTGGAGGGCAGCCCAAGAGGGAAGGGACATATGTATACACATAGCTGATTCACTTTGTGGTACAGCAGAAACTAATGCACTGTTAAGCAATTATACTCCAATCAAAACATCTGTGCAGTTCTTCATATATTGATTATATCTCATGAAGCCATTAAATAAAAGAAAAAAGTGTTTTTGATAGAAAACAAATTTAAAAATAAAACAAGAATGTTTAAACTTGGTAATGCCTGCTGCTGCTGCTGCTAAGTCGCTTCAGTCGTGTCTGACTCTTAGCGACCCCATGGACTGCAGTCCACCAGAATCCTCCATCCATGGGATTTTTCCAGGCAAGAGTACAGGTAATGCCTAAGGGCCCTCAAATATCCTTTGGTTCCATGTTTTTCATGCATCTCTCTTTGTCTCTGACTTTTGAAGTTGTCAACAACAAGGAATACACTCAGTTATGACACACTCAGACCTTGTATGGGAATCAAGTAGTCAATGGCAAATGTTTCCCAAGCATGTTCATTAAGAGTCCATTGCTTGACACCAAAAAGGTCTCTTGACACAGAGACCTTGAAGACAGATGAAGAGTTCAAGTCCTAGACCATGCCCCCCAAAAGCTATAACTGAAAGGAGTGCAAACTTTAGGTTAGGGCACTAAAGGAGCTTAAAACAGAAGGTCAAGGAGCCCAAATATGCTCTCTTTCCAGGATCGGGAAGCAAATCTTATCTTGGCTTATTCTACTGCTATTAATATCATTTAATTCTACCATCATCTGAATCTACCCTCAAAACCACTCCCTGAAAATAAGAATAAAAAGAAAGCTGACTATTATAAACAGTGCTGCGATGAACAGTGGGGTACACAAGCAACCTAGATGTCCATCAGCAGATGAATGGGTAAGAAAGCTGTGGTACATATACATAATGCAGTATTACTCAGTCATTAAAAAGAATACATTTGAATCAGTTCTAATGAGGTGGATGAAACTGGAGCCGATTATACAGAGTGAAGTAAGCCAGAAAGAAAAATACCAATACAGTATACTAACACATATATATGGAATTTAAAAAGATGGTAACAATAACCTTTTATGTAAGATAGCAAAAGAGACAGAGATGTATAGAACAGTCTTTTGGACTCTGTGGGAGAAGGAGAGGGTGGGATGATTTGGGAGAATGGCATTGAAACATGTATACTCTCATATAAGAAATGAATTGCTAGTCTAGGTAAGATGCAGAATACAGGATGCTTGGAGCTGGTGTACTGGGATGACCCAGAGAGATAGTATGGGGAGGGGGGTTCAGGATTGGGAACACGTGTACACCCGTGGTGGACTCATGTTGATGTAAGGCAAAAGCAATACAATATTGTAAAGTAAAATTAAAATTAATTAATTAATTAATTTTAAAAAGAGAAAGCTGAGTATTTACCCTGGAGAATGGAAAGAAGTGATGGGAGATGATTGAAATCATATGCTATAGGAACATATGTTACATCGTCTGTGATGCTTTAGATGGCAATAGAAAAGTTCTGGTCTATTATAGGTTTTCATTGATAACATCTTCCCCTATTTAATTCTGGATAGGAAAGCAGTGTTCAAGGGGACTGTGTCAGCAAACAATAAAGACTGTTCTACTAACTGGGTGACTGAAAAATAATACACATTTCTCTCATCTGCTTTCATCCAATCTATTTGAGAAGACAGAGCGGACACATGCAACAACTTGCATAAACTGACAAGTAACATTAGCAGCTACAAGACAGTGAAAACAAAACAACAAACAAATAAACAAAAAAACTTGGTCAAAGAGTAAGCGCAGATCTCCATGGATATGATGTTAGTTGGGGTCAGTAGAGGAAGAAGGGGGAGTAGTTGTGAAAAGGTCTACCTTATCCCATGACATTTGGTTCGATGCTAGAGGAATTAGATTTATGCTTGAGCACATTATTGGGGTGAATGAATTGGCTACTGAGTTGAAGGCTAAATATTATTGGTTTCTTTATAACAAAAGAATAGGGTAAAAGCATTCTTGGTCCATGTTCTTTATGTTGAGTATCACTTATGCTCAATGACCCAGCCCAATATCTTCAGCAGTGTCCAGGCTCACAAAACAACCCTTTCTGTCTCTGGGAACAGATTCTCCAGTTCTGCCTCTTGCATCCTGGTTCAGCAGTTCAAATCTGAACTTATCATTGGTGTAGAGCAACTGCTTTGCAGAATAGAGCATGTATGAAAGACTGAACATTTGGTAAAAATTGAAGAATTCACATTCATATCAAAGGTAAGAAAAGTTGGCAGAAATAGAGCTGCTTCTGAATTTAATTAGTAAGTGGGTCCCTTGAATAACTGTTAGGTTGTTGTAAAATACAGCCTTCTATCAGTGTAAGTAAGAGCCAGTGATTCTATTGGGCTTCCTAGGTGACTTAGTGGTAAACGAATCCACTTGCCAATGCAGGAGACGCAAGAGATGTAGGTTTGATTCCTGGCCTGGGAAGATCCCCTGGAGTAGGAAATGGCAACTGGCTCCAGTATTCTTGCCTGGAAAATTCCATGGACAGAGGAGCCTGGTGGGCTACAGTCCATGGGGCTAGAGAGTTGGACATGATTGAGCGACTAAGCCCACAAATGTACATCAAACCAACTGTATCCACATCTACATTTCTAGTCATTGTACTTCAGGGAGTTTCCCTTCAGTTACTCTGCACACAAACAAAATGATGACTATACAAAGTTCTCCACTACATCACTTCTGCAATAATGGAAGGTTGTAAGAAACCTGAGTGTCCATCAAGTGGTGACTCAATAAACAAATGTGCATCCACAGAAATAAAACATTGTGCAACCCGAAAATACGAGAGGCTTTATAAACTAAAATGGAAGGGTATCCAAGGTACAGTAAAGCAAAGTTTAGAACAGAGTGCAGAGCATGGCAAGATCTGACTTTCAGATAGGAGTGAAATATGATTCTCTATTATTAATATTCATTTGAATATACTACCAATAGGAGATGAGGTGGGAAACAGGCGTTGAACGAACATATATGTATCATTTCTAAGAGTTTTGGTGTTTTGAGCTATGTATGTGCTAGACACACACGCACACACACACACGGATACAAAAGCAAGTGCAATGCATTATACACATATCTTTCTAACTTGGTAACTATTTTGAATTAAAAAAATATATATTTATCTCTTTATTTGGCTGCCCTGGGCCTTATTTGCAGCCCTCAACATCTTCACTGTGGCAGGTGGGAGTTTTCTTAGTAGTGACATTCAGAATGTCTTTTTTCAGCTGCAGCATGTGGAATCTAGTTCCCAGACCCAGGATCAAACCCGGGGCCCCTGCATTGGGAACGTGGAGTCTTAGCCACTGGATCACCAGTGAAGCCCCTCTATTTTGAATCTTGAGGACTTCTAATCACCTTTAAAATTAGGAAAACTGAGAAACCACAGTCCCCAGATAGAAGGAGAAGCAGATAAAAAAATAGCAGATCTACGGGACTGGAACTCAGGTCACGTGGTATGGAGCTCAAGGTTCTTGCAAGTCCATATGCAGCCTCCTTTGCTGGGTTTAAATAATGAACCATGATACAACTCAACTCAATTTAAATGACTTTAATTGAGTGTGCACTTTGTGTAAGGCACCAGATGGTGTATGAGCAATGACATTCAGACACATCGTCCTTGGGCAAGAACACGTCACAGGACATTTAGAAGAACACAGCACACATGCATGAAAGGATCAGGGAATGGTTTTTGGCAGCAGGTAAGTGAGCACAAGAGAAAGTGGCGCCAATAGCATCCACAGCAGATGACTCGTCAGATCAGTTTTTCTCATGGAAAGCCTCTGCTGCCATTGCTGCTGCTGCTAAGTCACGGCAGTCGTGCCTGACTCTGTGCAACCCCATAGATGGCAGCCCACCAGGGCTGGGATTCTTCAGACGAGAACACTGGAGTGAGTTGCCATTTCCTTCTCCAATGCATGAAAGTGAAAAGTGAAAGGGAAGTCACTCAGGCATGTCCAACTCTTAGCGACCCCATGGACTGCAGCCCACCAGGCTCACGTCCCTGGGATTCTCCAGGCAAGAACACTGGAGTGGCTTGCCATTTCCTTCTCCAGTGCATGAAAGTGAACAGTGGAAGTGAAGTTGCTCAGTCATGTCTGACTCTTAGTGACCCCATGAGCTGCAGCCTACCAGGCTCCCTCGTCCCTGGGATTCTCCAGGCAAGAGGACTGGAGTGGGGTGCCATTGCCTTCTCCACTACTGCCGTTAACTCAACAATATAATCAACATAAGGTGCAGATTAATTCATAGCTTCTTAATGAAACTGTAAGATAAGAGATCCCAGCATTATGACATTCATTACCTGTTAAGGTTTCGTCTCTTCCCATGAAATGTCTATAAAATAGAACCAAGTCAACTCTATAAATGACACCCACAGTCACAAGGCAGACAAACATCACTGAGATCACGACAGCTACGATCATTCCTTTAGTGAAGACGTGGCCTGGGATGTCAATTGTGTCTTCTAGAAAGAAAAAGAAAATGGGAAAAATCAGCCAGGGAAGTTTCATTAGAGTCTATCACCGTCACATTGCCACGGTCAGGTTTTTTACCTTTAACACAAATCAACTTGTCTACCCAGTTACCCTGCGCTCCTGCCCTTAGTCTCCTGCAGGGATCTTTCTGCTCCATAGCAATGTGTGCAAGGGCACTATTCAGAGGTGTGGACTGAGAGTCTGTTCCTGCCCGAGGAAGTCAGATCTCTACGATGCTGAGACACAAGCGAAACGCAGAAGGACCCACACATAAACCTCAGTTAGTGGGCTGGGAACACATTGTGAAGGTGTGGAATCTTTTAATTTTTATTTACTTTTCATCAGCTTTTGCTGACTTACAATGTGGTGCTAGTTTCTACTGTATGGCCAAATGAATCGGCCACACATATACATGTACCCCCTCCCGTATGGGCTTCCTTCCCATTCAGCGCGCCACAAAGCGTTCAGCAGAGTTCTCCGTGCTCTATAATATGTTATCAGTCATCTACCCCTTTAGTCTCTATGTGTCAATCCCAACCCCCTGTTTCCCCCTTGGGGCCCATACATTTGTTCTCTACGTTTGTGTCTATTTCTGCTCTGCACTTAGGGGCATCCACACCATTTTTCTACATTGCACATATACATGCATAGACGGTATTCATTTGTCTCTTTCTGACTTCGCTGTGCATGACACTCTCTAGGCCCACCTATTTCTCTGCAAAGGACACTACATTTTAACTGAAGTGCAGTTGATTTATACTGTTACGTTAGTCTCAGGCACACAGCAAAGTGAATCTGTTATATGTATGCATAAATTCACTCTTCTTCAGATTCTTTTCTTACATAGACCATTACAGAATACTGAGTAGAGGTCCCTTGTGTTATACAGTAGATCCTTGTTATCTATTTTATACACAGCTGCATGTATATGTCCATCCCCAACTTCTGATTTGCCCCTCCCCCACTCCTTACTTCCTGGTAACCTTGAGAGATTGCGTGCCCAGGTGAGGGCATGTGGGCTCCAGCCTGGATCCATCACCTATCCTGTGTCCTAGAGAAAGTCACTGCTACCCTAAACTTGTGTTTTATCTGTACGCACAGGACAGCAGTGAAGCTAGTAATATTTTCTCCTTCATATACAGGACTGCCGTTTTGTAGATGGGTTAAATATTACAAATAAGGCTTCCCTGGTGGCTCAGAGGTTAAAGTGTCTGCCTCTAATACGGGAGACCTGGGTTCGATCCTTGGGTCGGGAAGATCCCCTGGAGAAGGAAATGGCAACCCACTCCAGTATTCTTGCCTGGAGAATCCCATGGATGGGGGAGCCTGGTGGGCTACAGTCCATGGGGTCGCAAAGAGTCGGACACGACTGAGTGACTTAACTTACTCAAGTGAACACATTACCTGGCACTCAGCTCTGAGAAT
Organism: Madoqua kirkii; assembly: GCA_006408675.1. Taxonomy (NCBI): domain Eukaryota; kingdom Metazoa; phylum Chordata; class Mammalia; order Artiodactyla; family Bovidae; genus Madoqua; species Madoqua kirkii. The sequence goes on along the minus strand of SJYC01003329.1, from coordinate 28,534 downwards.
TTTTGCATATTTTTATATGAAAATGTCCTTTGAGAAAAAAAGTTACCTTTCCTAGATGGATTGAGTTTATGCTCATTATGGACAACATAACACATAAAGGTATAAAGGACAAGATAATTATTTTTAACAAATCTGTTCAAAACTTTTAAAGTTGCACTGCTGCTGCTGCTAAGTCACTTCAGTTGTATCCGACTCTGTGCGACCCCATAGACGGCAGCCCACCAGGCTCCACCATCTCTGGAATTCTCCAGGCAAGAACACTGGAGTGGGTTGCCATTTCCTTCTCCAGTGCATGAAAGTGAAAAGTGAAAGTGAAGTCACTCAGTCATGTCCGACTCCTAGCGACCCCATGGAGTGCAGCCCACCAGGCTCCTCCGCTCATGGGATTTTCCAGGCAAGAGTGGGTTGCCATTGCCTTCTCCGTAAAGTTGCACACTTTAAAAAAATAATAATTTTTTGGCCACACAGCATGAGGAATCTTATGCTGGGACTGAACCCACACCCCGTGCATTGGAAGTTCGGAGTCCTAATCACAAGACCGGAAGGGAAATCCCAATAGGATAATTTTTAATAACCATTCCACAGTGTGACCACGGCCACTGCTAACATGCTAGTACATTTCCTTCTAGATTTTCTTTTTTCCCTGAAAACAGTTACTTAATTGGACCCACGTGGTAACATTATGAGGGACAGCAGTGGGGCTGAGCACCAGCGCTGCCACTGAAAACCTGTGAAAAGTCAAACCCTCCACCTCTCAGGAGCTTGGTTCCTGGTGTGTAAGGTGAGGAAGTGTTGAGCTATGACAGGCCTCTCAGCTGCAGTATTCTAGGTTTGCCTCAACTTCCAAAAATAAAATTTCTCACACCTTTTAGCAGCAAGAGGAAGCTTTTGGTGTCGAAGCCTCCCTCATTGACCGCAGTGCAATTGTATGAAAAGTTTAGATTTCTTGTGTTTATGTTCTCAATCCTCAGTATTGTGGAAGCAAGCCATTTGCCTTCTGAAGTCCTGTAAGAGAGGAACACGGTTTAGAATAGGCTGTGTGTCATTACCAGCAACACGACCCATGAGAGAGGAATCTGTTTGCACAAATACATCTGTAAAAAGCAATGCTCTGTGGACTTCAGAGATCTTCGCTTTCTGGTGAGTTCTGTTCAAGTGTGAGCTGCCTGCTCCTTGGGGATGTCAGTCCTCCTGAGACCATCTGGGGCAGGTGCTGCCTAGAACTAAAATGCCTGGAAGATGACAGTGTTCAGTTGAAAATACAAGAAAATAGTTTCTCTCTCAGTTATAGGGATACTTCATTTTACTGAACTTTGCGTATTACACTTTGCAGATATTGCACTTTTTACAAATTCAAGGTGTATCAAGCAAGTCTCTGGGTGCCATTTCCCCAACAGCATTTGCTCGCTTTATGTCTCTATGTCGCATTTTGGTAATTCTCAGAAATTCACACATTTTTTCATTATCATTATATTTGTTAGGCATTCTGTGATCAGGGATCTTTGATGCTACTATCATAATGGTTTGGGCATTTATTTAGCCATCAGGTGTTTTTAAATAAGGTATGGACATTGATTTTTACATTTAATGCCATTACACACTTAATAGAGTACAGTACGTGTCCAGTCACTCAGTTGTGTCTGACTCTTTTGTGACCCCATGGACTGTAGTCCACCAGACTCCTCTGTCCATGCAATTTCCCAGGTAAGAATACTGGAGTGGGTTGCCATTTCCTTCTCCAGGAGTCAAACCTGCATCTCCTGCATCTCCTAGATTCTTTACCACTGAGTCACTGGGAAAGCCCACAGTATAGTGTTAATAATTTCATGTGCATTGGGAAACCAAAAACCTCATGGGACTGGCTTTATTGCACTGTTTGCTTTACGGTGGTGGTCTGGAACCAAACCCGCAATAGCTCCAAGGTGTGCCTGTGTTTCATCCACTCCTCCTGTCCTGACTATTCAGTGTCCCTCCCACCGTGAAGCCTCTGCCAGCAGTGACAGGCTGCGAATCACTGGTACAGATACAGATGCATGTCAGCCTTGTCCTCACAGCCCTAATGATGACTCTTACTCCGTTCCGCACTTAAGTTAAAACACAATACTACTTTCAGACATCCCCCAAGCACATGAGAAATATCAGTTAAGCTGCTCAGAGAGGGTCAGAAAAGGACCAGAGACCGCCAGTGCAGCCAGCGGTCTTTCTCTTATGAAAGGACTCAGGACGTCCTGTCTTTGATACAGGGCAAATGCTCTTGATATCTCCCTCTTGCCAATGGCAGGCTCTCTAGGCTTGGGGTCAACCAGCACTCCCAGGTATAGACGTTCACCTGCCAGGCCTCCAGTAGCTGGACGTGGGACCCACTGCAGCCTCCAACTCTCAGTTTCATTTTAGAACCAAATTCTCTACAGAAGTCACCAAACCAGAACTAGCTTCCCTGGTGGCTCATATGGTAAAGAATTTGTCTGCAATGTGGGAGGACCTCGGTTTGACCCCTGGGTTGCGGAGATCCCCTGGAGAAGGAAATGGCAGCCCACTTCAGTATTCTTGCCTGGAGAAGTCCATGGACAGAGGAGCCTGGTGTAATGAGTCCATGGGGTCACAAAGAGGCAAACACAACTGAGCGACTAACACTTTGATCTTTCTTTCAACATCAATGTTAAATTCTCGAACAAGACACAAAAAAGCTACTGAGAAACCAAAATAGAAGACATAAGCTCATGCACCCACTATAAAGAAAGATGCAGCTTCACTTAAGCTCTTAGCTGAGTTTAAGCCTCATTTCTGTAAGTTTGGTGAGTTGGTTTTCTATGCCTCCAGAGATGAGCGATAGACCATGAGAAGAGGGAAATGCAGGAATCCAGTGCGGGAAATTGCCGGGAGCCAATGTGAGGAATTCTGCCCATGACAAGGTCACGTGGAAGGAAGTCTGGCATATGCAGGGCATGTCAAACTTCAGGGGTTCCCCACGGCATTTCCTGAGCATCCACTCTCTCCCCAAAATAAGAATCTGCCGGCCTCTGCACTCTGCTTTTCCACTCTTCTGATATTCTCTGGGAAAAAGTCAACTCCAGGCTTTAGTCTTCTGCATTTGAAAGGGTGTTTCAATCCAAAACCCCCTCTGATGGCTTTCTAGCCTGCCTGCAGGACTCTTACAGCTGCCCATATGATTGTTTGAGGCCTCCCGACGACGAGAAGCTTAAAACATCCTAGGAATGTAGGGGCTCTGAGGAGTCAAAATCATTAGAATAGGACTGATTAAAGGTTTCATTTGTTGAGCCAATACTTGCTGCCAAATTTTCATATCTTTTATTTGTTGGTATAGTTGGTATATAGAAAAACCAAGTAGCAACATTAGGTCTTTAAGTACCTTCTTTGTTATAACCCACTGTGCCTTTGTTCTATAGAGATGTAACTTTAGTGCTTTAAGGAGATGCAGATTAAAGAAAAACACTTCAGGGGAAACGAGATTAACATTCATTAAGAAAGGGAGCCAAAAAAGTGTTAGTAAGTCTCCTGGCCAGAAGATAATGTAAATCACCTGAGACCTTTTGTATACAAGAAGATATACAGAAAGGGTCAGGACTGCTGCCCCTGCATAACTCTGCATATTCTATTACGCACAACTTGGAGTATATAAGCTGATTTTGAAAAATAGTTTTTGGAGTCTTGCATTCATGCTGGGCTTCCCCACGTCATTCTTTTCTCCCCTTTTTCGGCTGAATTCCTTTGGAACGTCGAGACTCATCATGTCTACTTACTTGTCCCGGCCTCTAAGATCTGTTAAAAAAAGACCAAGGCGGGACACTCTCCCATATTCAAATGGGCGTCGCTGGTCTAACGTAGAGTTCGTTATTGGCTTTCCATGTAACCAAGTTATTCAGCCTCTTTTCTCTGCCTAAATTTCCTACTATACTATTTCTTCCTGATCTAATCTTATATTAATAAATTAATAAGTTTTCCTCACCAACACTGTCCCCGCTTCGAATTCCTTGGATCCACCGGGGCTGAACCCCGGCAGGAAAGGATGCTGAGGACAAGATACAGCAGCCGGAAGGCCACATAGTCCAGCTGAGCCAACACTGCATGAGCACCAAGCTCACACTTGAATCTGAGTGAGGGCATGGACCTTGCACTGTAAGAAGCTTGTACACACATGTCAGCAAGAATTGAGGGCTGCCAGCAAGACAATAGAGAATATATATACATCGTGTGTGTGTGTGTGTGTGTGTGTAAAAGCAGCAAAAAACTCAAAAATGCAACTAAGGTGACAGACACCTCAGGACCATGGCTCACTAAAACCTAAGTGTACAATTACCTTAATAATGACAGTAATGACTCCAAGTTAAATGGCCAGGTGGTCCAGCAGTTAAGATTTAGCACTTGCACTTTAGAAGGTGCTGGTTTGATTCTAGGTCAGAGAACTAAGATCCCACAAAGGCAGGTGCAGGCAAAAATGAATAAATGGTCATAGGTTCAGTGTGCTTTGTTTTAATAAAGTATAACCACTCCTTTGTTGCTGCTGTTCAGTCACTCAGTCATGTCCAACTCTTTTGCAACCCCATGGACAGCAGGACCGCAGCCCAGCAGGCTCCCTGTCCCCCACCATCTCCCAGCGTTTACTCCAACTCATGTTCTTTAATACAGGATATTTAAGTATTAAACTACATGCCATTTGGAACTTTTTACCCTAACGCTGCCTCCTAGATATTTATACCTAACCACCCTGTTGGGCTTTATTCTATCTGCTCTAATTGTGTTTCTAATTTCCATTAATGGACACTGACAGGAAAAGGCTGCCATAATTACTAAGGTCAATGTCAATCAACCAACAACAAATGTCATGGGGTAGGTGATTAGTCATTTAAATCAGTGTTTTCTTGAGTCATCATTTACACCTGACAATCTTTGGAGACCCTCCTGGACTTGAGAAAATTCAATTCTCACCTTCAAGAAAGATAATCATATATATATAGCTAATCACTATATATATAGTATAGGTATATAGTAATATACCTATATATTATGATATATATGTATATATAGGTAATCACTATAAGGAACGTTATACAAAGCAGCTCTGAACTATCCCCAAAGAGCAGGCAGCAGTGTTTATGTCAGCATTCCTCACTCCCAGTGAAGATATCTCCCAAAAAACTGTCTTCAAATGGCTCTCTCCATCCTCACAATTTTTAGTTCTCTTCATCTCCATACTTTCCAACAAGAGAACAAAGAAAAGTGTGTACAGGGAAAGTACTCGGGGCAGATCTGGAGAGGAAGTGGTATTAATAGCTGGCCTGCCTGTGGCTAGGGGCGTTCCAGGATTCTCAGAGAGAGGTGCTGATGACGGCTGTGTCACCTATGGACACCCAGCTGGCCCCACGGTGACGCGTAGGCAACACCGCCAGGCATGCACTAAGGGTCCGGAGCGTGCTCAAGGGGCCCAGAGTGACTTGTACATGTCCCAGTCTCCTGACATGGTCTTTTCTCTGGCACATTCATAAAATCAAAACATTTAACACAATGTTCCGAGTTCATATGACAGTGGCCTAGTTAATCGCTCTTTCATAAGATGCTTAAGGTAAAGTCTTCACCCCCATCAGATTCTGACTCACAAAAGCTACTCCTGTAAGGCAATGCTAATAAGCCTCACTGACCTTCTTTTTCTCTTTTGACTACACCACATGGCATGCAGGACCTTAGCTCCCTGATCAGGGAACGAACCCGCACCTCCCACATTGGAAGCACGCAGACTTGACCACTGGACTGCCAGGGAAGTCCCGACCTTCTCTTTCTAATTTAGATCTCAGCAATAAATTTCCGTACCATTCATCAGCTTAGATATGAGAGTTATAATTATAAAATATGTAAGTTATAAGTTAAATTCATCTCAAGCGTCTTACCAGGCTTTCAGGAGTCTGGTGTTTTGATCTCATATATATATGATACAGGGCTTTCTTGGTGCTCAGTGGTAAAGATCCCACCTGCCAATGCAGGAGATGTGGGTTTGATTCTTGGTCTGTGAATATCTCCTAAATTAGGAAATGGCATCCCACTCCAGTATTCTTGCCTGGGAAATCCCATGGCCAGAGGAGTCTGGCATGCCACAGCCCATGGAGTTCCAAAACACTCAGACACGACTTAGTAGCTGAACAACAACAACAATATATCACATATCCATACCTAATTCTCATCACTTCCCCTTCATGTACATTAGGATCCTTTCCATTTTTTCTCCAGGTGTTCCAGTAAATCATATCTTTTTCATTCAGCAAAGCAGAGCAGTTGAGCTGTATATCTTTTCCTAGGTAAAAGTTGACAACCAACATTATGATTTTAGAAACTCAAGTTTCCCAAAGGCTAAAATTAATAAAGCCAATGTATATTAATATAACATATAATGCCAATATAGTGCTGCATCTAAGAAAAATATGCTTGTTTTCATTAAAAAAAAACTTCTAAAGCAGAGAAATTAGGTTGTGATTACAAGTCATCACCAAACTATGAATTGGCCTCTATTCAAATATTTATGTTGAAATCAATTATGAAAACTTAAGAAGGCAGTGGACTTTCTTTTCAACCAACAGTCTAATAAGTAGTGTCAGGCCCAAACACCCACTGTAACATCTAGAAAAACAAATGGATAAAAAACAAAAAATTAAATTAGCTAAAAATTAAAGATGTCAAAGTGCAGGGAAAACCAAGAGAAACAGTTGGACAGAAAGTACAGTGAGGAATAAAGTTCCTCTGGGGTGAACTGGGGCTTCCCTGGTGGCTTAGGGGTGAAGAATCTACCTGCCAATGCAGGAGATACAAGTTCAATCCCTGGCTCAGGAGATCCCCTGGTGAGGGAATGGCTGCCCACTCTAGTCTTCTTGTCTGGAGAAGTACATGGACAGAGGCGCCTGGCAGGCTACAGTCCACAGGGTCACAAAAGAACCCAACACAACTCAGCAACTGAGTAGCAAAACCAACAGTCAAGTTCAAAGTGAATCCCTTAATCAAATATTCCAACCATACAGTAAGTTTGGATAATTTCTCCCAAGAATTCTCACTGAGTTTTCATATTTAAAAATGACCACAGTTACTATTTGGAGAAGAAAATGGCAACCCACTCTAGTATTCTGGCCTGGAAAATCCCATGGACAGAGGAGCCTAGAGGTCTACAGTCCAGGGGGTTACAAAGAGTCAGACATGACTTAGTGACTAAACAACAGTTACTATTATAGAAAAGCCACATAGAAAGCGACTAAAACCATGGGTCTGCACACCATAGATACTTCCATAATCATTTGAACACATCGCTAATTTTAACTATCATAAAAAGGGCAACATTCAAACAATGACAAGTCTTTCCTGCTTCTGAGATATTGTTCAGTAAACATGATATATGTTACGAACACAATGTTGATCAATAAAAAAACAGATTTAGCCTTGAGAGACTCAATTATGCCCCCTGTTCATAAACCCAAAATATATGTATGTCAAAACATACCTAGTTCCACTTTAACTTCATCGATCTTTGGTCCAAGAAGAGCTGGAATTATATTACTGTGGTCTGAAAGTGAATAAAGAAAAGAAAAATGCATTAGTGTTGCAGGGAGCTTTGCTAAGACAGATGTATTACAACAGCTGTTGTAATATACTTATTACTGCAAGTGACAAACATTCTGACAATCATCACTTTACATTTATTACTTTATTGCATTTTCAGTAGATAAGGGAGGCAGGGAATACTGGTTGCCCTTTCACTTTCCATCAACTCAAAGCTCACCTGGCTGGAGAGAGCTTACTGACCTTGGTCTCCCCTCAATTCCACCTATGACTTCTGCCCAGCACAGCTAAAAGCCAGAAGATGCAGGAAGACAATGAAACCTCCAGACTTTTGACAAACATCTGACAATCATCACTTTACATTTATTACTTTATTGCATTTTCAGTAGATAAGGGAGGCAGGGAATACTGGTTGCCCTTTCACTTTCCATCAACTCAAAGCTCACCTGGCTGGAGAGAGCTTACTGACCTTGGTCTCCCCTCAATTCCACCTATGACTTCTGCCCAGCACAGCTAAAAGCCAGAAGATGCAGGAAGACAATGAAACCTCCAGACTTAGAAGATGCAGACTCACTGGGAATTGTCTTTATGTTCTCCCTTCTCTCTGCCATCAATGCCTCAAAATAGATTTACCGGGTGCAAGGCACTGTAAAGTGACGTGTGCCAAGGATGCAGGCACCTCTAGAAGCTGGAGAACACAAGGTATTGATTCTCCTGCAAAGCCTCTAGAATGAACACAGTCCTACCGAAACCTGGAATTTAGCCCAGGGAAAACATTTTAGACTTTTGACCTCCAAAACTATACAATACACTTAGGTCATTTGAAGACAGGAAGTTTGTGGTAATTTGTATGTTCACAATGCATGCATGGAATACAGCTATATACGTGGACAGTTGGAGAGAAAAGGGAAAATGCTGCTGAAGTAAATGAGCTCTAGAAACTGTGAGCCCACCACCTTGTTGGATGAGTCAACCTAGGAGTTTACAGCTTCCCGGGAAAGAATAAGGAAGGCTGGATAAGCCACCTGTTTTCAGACACTTGAAGGAGCTGTCATTTGCAGAAGGGACCAGCTTTAATTTGTGGTGTTACTGAAGGCAACCACAGACACAAGTGGAAACTACAGGAAGGCGTCAGTTCAGTTCAGTCGCTCTGTTGCATCTGACTCTTTGTGACCCCATGGACTGCAGCATGCCCAGCCTCCCTGTCCATCACCAACTCCTGGAATTTGCTCAAAACTCATGTCCATTGAGTTGGTGATGCCATCCAGCCACCTCATCCTCTGTTATTCCCTTCTCCTCCCGCCTTCAGGGTCTTTTCAAATGAGTCAGTTCTTCACATGAGGTGGCCAAAGTATTGGAGTTTCAGCCTCAGCAGCAGTCCTTCCAATGAACATTCAGGACTGATTTTGTTCAGGATGAACTGCTTGGATCTCCTAGCTGTCCAAAGGACTCTCAAGAGTCTTCTCCAATACCACAGTCCAAAACCATCAATTCTTCAGTGCTCAGCTTTCTTTACAGTCCAACTCTCACATCCATACATGGCTACTGGAAAAACCATAGCTTTGACTAGATGGACCTTTCTGGCAAAGTAATGTCTCTGCTTTTTAATATGCTGCTAGGTTGGTCATAACTTTCCTTTCAAGTAGTGCTGCTGCTGCTGCTTCTAAGTCACTTCAGGCATGTTTGACTCTGTGCGACCCCATAGAAGGCAGCCCACCAGGCTCTCCCTGTCCCTGGGATTCTCCAGGCAAGAACACTGGAGTGGGTTGCTATTGCCTTCTCCATTCCAAGGAGTAAGTGTCTTTTAATTTCATGGCTGCAGTCACCATCTGCAGTGATTTTGGAGCCCAAGAAAATAAAATCTCTCACTGTTTCCATTGTTTCCCCATCTATTTGCCATGAAGTGATAGGACCAGATGCCATGTTCTTAGTTGTCTGAATGTTGAGTTTTAAGCCAACTTCTTTACTCTTCTCTTTCAGTTTCATCAAGAGGCTCTTTAGGTCTTCTTTGCTTTCTGCCATGAGTGTGGTGTCATCTGCATATCTGAGGTTACTGACATTTCTCCCAGCATTCTTGATTCCAGCTTGTGTTTCATCCAGCCCAGCGTTTCTCACGATATATAAGTTATATAAACAGGGTGACAATATACAGCCTTGACGTACTCTTTTCCCAATTTGGAACCAGTGTGTTGTTCCATGTCCAGTTCTAACTGTTGTTTCTTGACCTGCATACAGATTTCTCAGGAGGCAGGTCAGGTGGTCTGGTATTCCAATCTCTTTAAAAATTTTCCACAGTTCATTTGTGAAGGCATAACTGGACTCAATGGGAAAAGAAAAAGACTTGTTGGCAATCAAGCATTAAAATCTGGACCTAGCTGCTGAATGATTTGGTCATTTCCAAGGCAGTTCCCAAGAAGAGATTGAATGATCTATTACTGGCTGAGCCATCTGAAGGATATCTTCACTTGGTGGGATTTAATTAAATAATTACTTCTAAGGTCTCCAGCTCTGGTGCTCTGGTGGTTTAGATGGTAAAGAATCTGCCTGCAATGCAGGAGACGTGGGTTAGATCCCTGGGTTGGGAAGATGCCTTGGAGAAGGAAATGGCTACCCACTCCAGTATTCTGGCCTGGAGAGTCCCCATGGACAGACGAGCCTGGAAGACTACAGTCCATGTGATCACAAAGAGTCAGACATGACTGAAGAGACTTTCCAAGCAAGCAACCAAGGTCTCCAATACCCTACAAGTCCAGGCTTCAGTGTTTCCATTACATAGGGTCTGGGTTCATGGGAAACCAGAATAAAAGCCGTCATCCCCAAATGTAAAGCTTCTTCCATAGCCACACCTGTGCTCCTTACATGCTCTCACCTGAGTGGATTGTCCCTAGCGTGTCCTCTTATCTGTCCTTCATGCTCTGCCTCTAGGAACCAGCTCAAACAGCCTCTAGCATCTCTTCTACCTCTGGACTCTTTCTGAACCCTTAGAAACTCCCAGATGATTCCAATTTCATATTCCATGGTGCTTCTATGTGGTTTATTATCTTGATACAGAGCAGGATCCAAGGGGGCTCTTGAGCACAAAAGCCTTTCTGTATCCCTCATTTATTGAATATAGTAAATTGTCTTCATACAGCCTCCAGGACCTTCCCTGAGTTTCCAGGATGCAGAGACAAGGGAGGAACAGTCAAGAAAGAAAAGTGCAGCCTAGGGGCAGCATGCTGGTTCCCCCTCAAGGGATACACAGACAGTATCTTTGAGCTGTTCTGCAAATACTGAAACCCCCACCGGGTGGGAGAAGTTAGCAGTGATAAATGTGATAAATGGAATACTTTCTGCCACATCAGTTAACAAAGGATGTCACAGTCATCAGAGACTGCTGCTGTTGTTCCGTTGCTCAGCCACATCAAACTCTTTGCAACCCAATGGATTGCAGTGTGTCAGGCTTCCCTGTCCTTCACCATCTCCTGGAGCTTGCTCAAACTCACGACCATTGAGTCTGTCGTGCTATCCAACCATCTTATCCTCATCAGAGATTGTAGCCCTCCAACGTGAGCTTGGGCTTCCCAGATGGTGTTAGTGATAAAGAATCCACCTGCTAACGCAGGAGTCACAAAAGACACAGATTCAATCCCTGGGTCAAGAAGATTTCCTGGCGGAGGAAATGGCAACCCACTCCAGGTTCAATCCCTGGGTTGAGAAGAACCCCTGAATTAGGAAACGGCAACCCACTCCCGTATTCTTCCCTGGGAGATGCCATGGACTGAAGAGCTTGGCAGGCTACAGTCCATGGGGTTGCACAGAGTCAGACACAACTAAGCCGATGAGCACAGCACTAATGTGAGCTTCTGATCCCTGAGGGGACTCAGGAAGTAGCATACCTGCCATCTCGCAGTCAGCAGGCTGCAGCCACTCCCCTGGGTGAGCCCTTAGGAAACTCCAGATGTGAAAACCCAGGATACTGGCCCCAGATAGCTGAAGTGAAGTGAAGTGAAAGTTGCTCAGTTGTGTCCCACTCTTTGCAGCCCCATGGACTATACAGTCCACGGAATTCTCCAGGTCAGAATGCTGGAGTGGGTAGCCTTTCCCTTCTCCAAGGAATCTTCCCAACCCAGGGATCAAACCCAGGTCTCCTGCATTGCAGATTCTTTACCAGCTGAGTCATCAGGGAAGCAAAGGTGCATAGCAAAGGAATGACTTCAGGGAGCCCAGATTCTTGTATCTTCCCATACACAGAAAAGCACTAAACTCCTTAACTTGCGATATCTAGTTTTCTTTAATTAACAGTACTCTTGAGGTTCAGATTATCTGTCCTTTGTTGCAAAACTTCTAACCTGGCTCCCCATTGACCTCCTTGGAGCAGTTCTCTCAGGGTTACTTGAGATGCTGCCTTCTGGGCTTGATAACTCTCAACTTTTAGGTTGTGAATATTTTTTAAGTTGACAATGAGTGGTATGCTGCCCACAAGAATGTAGGCCCCAGACTGGTTATAACTGGGTTGATCATGCTGATGCTCACTACCTCACCACCAGCCAAGCAGAAGAATGTCCTCAAGCTGACCACACCTTCTTTGAACCAGGACTCTGACTCCTCACTACCCCATCCAGGTGGAGACACACAATCTTGAGGGCATTAGCCCACCATGGCCCCCTTTGCCTGGCAAAGTAATAAAGCTATCTCTTTCTACTTCATCTAAAATTCTGTCTCCAAGATTTAATTTAGTGTCAGGGTCTAGAGTTCAGATTTGGCTTTAACTTCTCCTGACTATATATAATTACATTCCTGAAAACAGTGCATTATTCACTTAATTTCATATTTCCCTGCTTGTCTTACCTCCCAATACTCAGTTTATTGAATATAGATGTTCAATACGCAATATTGAGTGAAAGCAGATGCTTAAGAAAAGATTCCACAATGTACTGAAATACCAAATGAAAGAACATCAGAGGTTCACTTATATCAACTTTCATTACCCACCCTCACTCCATCACTGCAAAATTATTCAGAGTGGAAGATGATGCCAAAATGATTTTGACCCTTATATGTGAACTAGTGATGCGGTCACAAGTCCAACTAAGTTGCCTCTGCCTTCCTGTATGACTTTAGAAGAAATAAAACAGTCATTTTACTAAGACATATTTGTTTCTTCCTGATTCTAAAATTTATCTTACCTCCAACTATTGTAACATTGAAGGTTTTGGTGACGTTGAATAGTTTTCCATTATGATGTAGGAAAAACACACAGGTATAATATCCCTGATCTTTAAACTCTGCATTCTTTAAAAATGGGTTTTGATTGTTCTCCATCTTTTCACAGTTCTGTTTTAGAAAAAGCAAGTTAAAATATCTTGAGTAAAAATGGTATCCTATGACAAGAATTTAAAATGTTAAGTTAAAGATTTTTAGAGACAGAGGAAAAGAGAATGAAACTAGCAATTTCTGAACAAATGTCTCAGTGATTTGGTACTGCCTCTACTGGAATGATGAAATATACTCCCATTAGTGAATTGGACCCTGAAACAAAAAAGATAAACTAGTGGAATTAGAATGAGGTCTGTAGTTTAGTTAATAACATTGTCCAGTTCAGTTCAGTCGCTCATTCATGTCCGACTCTTTGCAACCCCATGAACCACAGCACACCAGGCCTCTCTGTCCATCACCAACTCCCGGAGTCTACCCAAACCCACGTCCATTGAGTCGGTGATGCCATCCAACCATCTCATCCTCTGCTGTCTCCTTCTCCTCCAGCCCTCAATCTTTCCCAGCATCAGGGTCTTTTCAAATGAGCCAGCTCTTTGCATCAGGTGGCCAAAGTATTGGAGTTTCTGCTTCATAATTCCTTCCAATGGACACCCAGGACTGATCTTTAGGATGGACTGGTTGGATCTCCTTGCAGTCCAAGGGACTCTCAAGAGTCTTCTCCAACACCACAGGTCAAAAGCATATTGTATCAGTGCAAATTTCCTGCTTATGACTGTTGTATTATATGGTTATTTATGTATATTGTTAACAAGGATAAGATGAATAAAGAGTATATGTGAACAATAAAAAAAGAAATACAATCATTTCTGGTATTATCATTAGCATTATTAATATTCTCTGAGAAATAGAGTATGGGGATATTGTAAAGCTTTCATCATTTCCTTTTAATCTCTCTCTTATATACACAAAGAGAGGGAAGAAGTGGAAGAAGAGGAGAGAGAGAGAGAGAAAAAGAAAAAACCACTCCCACAAAAATATCCCCGTTTGGGTCAAAACTTTCCACACAACTATTTCTTAATGCTTGTAGCATAATTCCATATATTCAGGACTACCCATCCTAGGGGTTCATCATGGAGTGGGGAGCAGAATTACTCAGAGAATCGTGTTCTTAGCACACCACTAGCCCCGCTGAAGTCCCTCCCCAGAAGACAGTGGTCTGATTGGAAAGGCATAAAGCGGGCTTGATTGGTGATCCAGTGGTTAAGAATTTGACTACCAGTGCAGATTCAACATGTGTACTGCCGCCTAATCTGGAGCATCCTACATGGATGTAGGAGCTCAGACAAATCAGCTGAGCTGTGCAGACCCAGAGCTTGTATGTTACATGTTATGAGACCAGAATGCTACACAGCCATCAGACCCTCCTTTTGGAATTTTGTCTTTTCTATTGTCTTCAGTTAAAATATTTTAAAAGCACTACCTTATACAATACCGTTCCATTGGCCAGTTGTTGATAGTAATTGTGTTCACAGGCTATCTGCAAAGATTTCTTAACTTCCACAGCTTTACTTGTTACCAGTTTCTCAGTAAAACAGCTGTGTTTACTTCTTGGGATGACATTTAATCTCCAGTTATGAGTATCATTTCTAGAAAATAAAGGTTTAGAGATATTTTATCATTAGGACAGAGATGTTTCAAATACCACTTTTCAGTAACCAATCCAGTGAAAAAATGTTTCCTTATTTTTGTAAAAAGAGACTCATTCATGGATGCCCAAGTCCTGTTCTTCTATCCCAACTGTGAGTTATATAGTCTACCTTAGCGTGGAAAGGCCCAGCTGTAACCCACTTCTGCAATCACCCCTGTTCAAAGGTCACAGAACATTCACAGGTGAATAAGAGCTTCTGAATTTCTTTCTGACTCCTGGGAGTTCCTATATGTAAAAACAACCCCAATGACCTCACTCTGTGCAAAACCACAGGAGTGCAATTAAGGTTTCACTGCGATGTCTCACTCTGCCCTCAAGGGCTCTGATGATAAATCAGGACTCACTCTGGAGGTGCTCGTGAAAGAATCTACCATGTGCAGCAGCACTCCGTCACCATGCGCCTGGCCCTGAGCTGTTTTCTGCAGGTCAGTCTCAAATCTCTATAAAAATCCACACATGGAACTTCCCTGATGGTCAAGGAGTTACAAATTCGCATTGCAATATGGGGGGCATGGGTTCAAGCCATAGTCGGGGAAGATTCCACATGCCATGGGGCACCTAAGCCCCATGTGCCACAACTGCTGAAGCCCTCATGCCCTGGAGCCCGTTCTCTGCAACAAGAGAAGCCAGTGCAGTGAGAAGCCTGATCACTGCAACTAGAGAGTAGCCCTCGCTCACTGCAACTAGAGGAAGTGAAGACCCAGGGCAACCAAAAACAAAAATAAATTAATTTAAAAGAAAACCACACATATATCATGTACACATAAGTACATACACAACATCACAAAGGTACCAGATTAACACTGCATCATCCGTGTTCTCACTAACAGTTCATCACACAGAATCTTTCTTGTCCCAGTTACTCCTTCCCTATCTCACCAAATAAAGTATCAAGAGAACTAAGCTCAGTAATAATCACTGACACGTTCAGTGAGTGGCCGTCATTTCATAGAATTCAGGATTCTTGACTACAGGTATCCTGGAAGACTCTATCTAGGCTTAGTCCTGAGAAGGCTGTGCAAAGTCCATTGGATGCTCCACTCTCATTGCCCTGGGAGGTAGGTTTGTGATTGTCTGACACACACATTTTTCACCAGCACTGCCATGTGGCTCTCAATCAACACCTGAAAACGGGACTGGAGTGTGTGTGTTCATTGCTCGGTCACGCCTAACTCTTTGCAACCCCAAGGACTGTAGCCCACCAGGCTCCTCTGTCCATGGTGTTTCCCAGGCAAGAGTACTAGAGTGGGTTGCCATACCCTTTCCAGGGGATCTTCCCAAGCTAGGGATCAAATTCGTGTCTCTTGTGTCTCCTGCACTGGCAAACAGATCCTTTACCACCGAGCCACCAAAGAATTATAGCCACCAGGACTAGAGAGTATCTACACCAATTCCAGCCCAGTCTGAGGTCATCACCCCGAAATCTGTTCTGCTTCACTTCATGCTTACAAACATCATGAAGCCTGCACCACTTGATTCTTTAGACTGGTAACTTTGGGCAACAGGAGCAGCTGCATTAAAAAATGAATTTCACTGAAGCCTCACTTATCTTTGGCAAGGGTCACCTAAAAGTAAGTCACAGTGAGGCAATCCCCTTTCATTAACATTACTAAGAAAATAAACATAGGGCAGTATTTAATTCAGTTTTTCAACAATGACGTATTACTTCATGTTTTAAGAAGAACAGGAAGACGAAAACGTATGGATAATCAGACTTCTATCGTTTATTTGATTTGCCACACCAAGTCCAAGAGTTCTGTGACATATACTACCACAAAGAGAAGGTGTACTCACCCCATTTGGAAGGAGTAAGATCCACTGTCACTCAGCTCCACTGGCCAAAACTCCAAAACATAATCACGCAAAAGAATTCTGGGTGAACTGCGCAGGCTCAGGTCAACAGGTCCACGTGATTCATTTTTATACCATTTTATGGTGGTTGTTTTTTTCTCATGCTTGGGTGAAGATGAGCAATATTTCAGATAGAAAGGTTCCCCTTCGACTGCAGTAATGTGAAGTCGTGAGGTACAAGTTTCTTCTACAGATTAGCAAAGTAAAAGAAAAAAACAGAACAGAATGACAAACATAAGTTTTCTTCAGGTGAAGAAGCTGGATTGGTAAGAACATCCCGAGAAAACTCGATGTCTCATTTCTGTGGGTTCTTATTTTAGGGTCAATCTTTCCAACACTAAGAAACAGGAGGTCAATCTCTCTAACAGTAAGGCACTTGCAGAAGGTAAATGAAGACAAAATTTCCAACAGCGTCTCCCAAACAGGAAGATACTGAACTTAACCTACAGAAGCTGGAAGACAAATAAATGCATGTTGTCTCTTAAAACAAAATGTCACACATGACGGTCACCAAGGTCACAGTGTTGCACACTTACCCTGAAACATCCCAGTTGAGGCATCACCATGGGGATAAAAAAAGAAACCTAGAAACCTCAGAGTTTCCCACCTAAATCATCAGAAGTCTCACAGGTCTTGTTTTCAACCAGTCTACCTAACCATTCCCCAGGCAAGGGAGAGGATGGTTAAAAGCATGTTTAGGTGTGTGTAAATCCATTACTTCTCTAGGTTATCATGTGGATAATCAACAATTGACTCATATAATTCATATTTATGATTAATTCCCATTGACTTACTCAAATCTGGGTCACTTCTCCTTTCTGAGATCTCTCTCTCCTTCCCTCTTTCTCAACTAATCCAGACACTTCAGCTTTAGGGATTTTATCAGATCTTTTGGGTCATCCTGAGTCACCTCTCCCCTCCTTCTTCACTTCCAATAGTTCAAAGTAGGTAGGAATGGACTTTTTCCCTATCCTGTCTTCTGGAAGCTCCCTTTGACTGCATTTTGAACATGAGAACCCGTATATTAAACCAAGCAGTTCTGGCGGGGTTGGGGGGAAGGGATACAAAGCATGTGCTTTCTCTATAGCCAGGGTTTATTTTTCAAAGCAACTATCTGGTTTTAATTCAGTGTTGTTAACCACAAGGTAGACAGGAAGTGGCTCCAATGGCAGAAGCATTCTTTGAAAACATGGCTGTTAAAACTACCTTGAAGCACAGCACTTAATCAATATCAATCTTGCTTCTGGTGGTTGTTGCGAAATCTTTAACTTACAGCTCAAGACTTCAACTTAGAAGGTGTGATACATGTGTAAATGAGGGTGTTAGTTTTAACTGACACCTCAAAGGATGGTAGGTCAGTAAAAGCTTGATATATTTTCCAGTTTAAGAGATATAACCTATATATGCGTGCTTGCGTGCTTGCTAAGTAGCTTCAGCCGTGTCTGCCTCTTTGTAACCTATGAAATGTTGCCCATCAGACTCCAGTGTCCATGGAATTTCCCAGGCAAGAATTCTGGAGTGGGCAGCCATTCCCTCCTCCAGGGAATCTTCCCCACCCAGGGGTTAAACCCAGGTCTTCTGCTTGGCAGGCAGATGCTTTACTATTGAGCCACCAGGGAAATCCCAGGGAGCCATGATGTAACCTCCCTTTGGGATGGAAATCACATGCAAAAAACTTTGTAAAAATCAGTGACAAGGATGGTTGTGATCTCTTTGGTTTCAAATAACATGAAGCCAATTTTAATCTCAGACAAACATATTTCAGAATAAAAGTTTTTGCTTCCTGCTCTCTACATAAACTCCCAGGGTTGAATCTTTTCTTTATCAGTAACTTCACATGAGTTTTTACTTGATTCCATTCCTACGAATCTTTCATTTTCTATGCCAGGGATACCAAAGGGTTAGTAATTTTCTAAAGTAAAATTTTAAATCACAATTTTTAATAAGTTCAACATCTTTAGTAACCACCTCCACATAAATAAGTAAAACGTTGATATTCCCTCTAGAACACCAATGAAGCAAGCTTGTGATGGATTATAATTACTCACCTGAGGTGCTTATAAACATAAGTACCCAAACTGTCAGGGGTATTTCTCTGTAATGCATGTTTAGGATTCTGCTTCAAACGGCTTCTCTGGAAAACAGAATAAAACAGATTCAGCCAAGACTTTCAAACAGAAGCATACCTGTTTCATGAAGGAGGTTTTCAAAGTCTTCTGGCATAGAGGCTAAAAAATTAGCTCAACAAATGTTCACATCCCTTCATACAGTCACCAGCGTTCCTTAGAACTTTCAGCTATGTAGAATTAATAAAATTTCAAGGTAATTCAAGGGGAATACCTAAAAATGCAAATTTCTCAGACAGCCTGCTGTATTTTAGGTCTGGTTCACTAAATCTGACCTCAAAGGTCAACGGTGAGTACAACAGTATTTCCAGCAAATCCACTGTCCTGTGAATGAGGGTCTGCCTGTGTGGAAGTGTGTGTGTATGTGCACTGAAGCTTCTTTTTTTCCCTCCCACTACACCAAAATATTCATCACAATCTTCATATGGGTTGAATTTTTAAATATTGACCTTTTTCTTTTCAGAACTAAGTTTTTCACAAATTAGGAGCTGCGTTTATCTTGCTCATCACTGTATCACTAAAGTCAATGCCTCCCACACAGTAAGCACTCATTAATACTTGTTCAAAAGGAAGAGGTGTGTCTATACTCATATAACGGTAGAAAAACTCCCAAATTTCAAAGTTTTATACAATCCAGATGCCTAAGCTAAATGGACTCAATGAACTCAAATCTGTGCTGAATTTTGATGTTAATCCAACTCATCTTTTGTTTGACTGATTATAATACAATTGAGAGAGAATACAAAAATGGGTGCACTGGGGTTCACAGATCAAGACTGAATATCTCATAAACAAACCCATGTTCCTTATATAATGCACACCTGTAAAGCAAGTGAAACACAGGGGAAAGAGTTTGGAGTTTGGGACATACAAAACTGGGCTGGCATTCCTGCTGAGTCTTCACAGGCTGTGCAACCTTGAGCAAGTTACTTAGAAGTCACAAGGCATATTTGCTCATTACCAAAATAGTGCCTATCTCCAAAAAGTACTAAGCAATTAAATGAGCAAATCTTTATGAAGGATTCCTACAGGCATGGTAGTCTCTCTGCCCCAAATAATTCCTTCACTAATTGCCACTCAGTTCAGTTCAGTCGCTCAGTCATGTCCGACTCTTTTCGACCCCATGAACTGTAGCACGCCAGGCCTCCCTGTCCATCACCAGCTTCTAGAGTTCACTCAAACTCATGTCCATCAAGTCAGTGATGCCATCCAGCCATCTCATCCTCTGTCATCTCCTTCTCCTTCCACTTTCAATCTTTCCCACCATCAGGGTCTTTTCAAATGAGTCAGTTCTTCACATCAGGTGGCCAAAGTATTGGAGTTTCAGCTTCAGCATCAGTCCTTCCAATGAATATTCAGGACTGACTTCCTTTAGGATAGACTGATTGGATCTCCTAGCTGTCCAAGGGACTCTCAAGAGTCTTCTCCAACGCCACAGTTCAAAAGCATCAGTTCTTCTGTGCTCAGCTTTCTTTATAGTCCAACTCTCACATCCATACATGACTACTGGAAAAACCATAGCCTTGACTAGACAGACCTTTGTTGGCAAAGTAATAGCTCTGCTTTTTAATATGCTATCTTGGTTGGTCACAACTTTTCTTCTAAGGAGTAAGCATCTTTTAATTTCGTGGCTACAGTCACCATCTGCAGTGATTTTGGAGCCCCCCAAAATAAAGTCTGTCACTGTTTCCCCATCTATTTGCCATGAAATGATGGGACCAGATGCCATGATCTTAGTTTTTTGAATGTTGAGTTTTAAGCCAACTTTTTCACTCTCTTCTTTTACTTTCATCAAAAGGCTCTTAGAATATTGTTAATGCCTGAATCCTCAATGAAGTTTAATGGCTAACCTGCCAAACCATTCACATTAAGCCTTAGGAATAACATCACCAAGCCTTTGATGTAATTTCTGAGAGAGAATACTCAATCATGTAAAGACAAAGGAATATATTATGAGTGGAAAGTACCAACGGATCATAACCAAATTAGAATACATCTATGGTTTGAAATCAATCCCTTGATCACACACAGACACAATTTTATTATTAACACTATCCTCTTATCTCAGGTAGAATGAAAAGCTTTATTTCCTCTGGTTGAGGTCAACACAGTCTTGTAAAGGACACTGCTGGGGTTTTTATTTTGTTTGTTTTATTTTTAAAATTTTCAAGGTCTGCTAAGATATGAAGTTATTATGAGATTATTCAGCATCCTGATGATTTAACTCTAAGTTTCAATATGCAATATGTGAAGATCCCAGTGTACAGGCTAGCTGGTATTTTCACTGCTCTCTGTATATGTATATATAAAAATTTTAATGTACTTATTATGGACATAAAATATTAAGATATTAAATTATGAAAGTCATTTCCAAATGAAAAGCTATTCTGATAAATGTCATAGACACCCTGCTACTTATCAATAAGATATATTTAGGAGGATATAAGTATTACATTTCTTACATGGAGGAAGTTTGGTGGGTATTTTTAGTGTTATGTTTGATCTTGATACCAATTTTTTTTTTGCCTTTTCATAATTTTTAAATTTTTCTTTTTATTTTTTCTTTGTAAAAAAGTTCTGATTTCTAAAGTAATGTATTCCAGTTATGAAAC
The DNA here is from genome assembly GCA_006408675.1 of Madoqua kirkii. Lineage (NCBI taxonomy): Eukaryota > Metazoa > Chordata > Mammalia > Artiodactyla > Bovidae > Madoqua > Madoqua kirkii. The sequence continues at coordinate 7,484 of SJYC01003329.1, read as the reverse complement.
ACTTATAAAAGAAATATTGAAAAGAAGAAAATAATTTCAATGTGCATCATACTTTAGCATTGGTTCATACTTCTTTCTGTATATTTTCAAATAATTAAGATTTAAAATCATCTCATATCCTGCAGTTACTACTTAATGAAATATCCTTTTCCTGTGTCAAAAAATACTCTTTGTTATGAATTTACCTACCACATGATATTCCTTCTTATGGATATTTTATAACGTACAAGATATATTTTACTATAAAGTGACTCTGTGGCCATCTTCTTGTGTATGGCAGCATAGGTCAGTTTTGGGGTACAGCCTCTGGTACCAGATTGGCTGGATTTGAATCCTCATTCTAGTCATTTTAAACAACTAAGTTTTATTGGCGTATAGCTGCTTCCCCTGGAGTGAGAAACGGCAGCCCACTCTGGTGTCCTAGCCGGAAAATACCATGGACTGAAGAGCTTGGCAGGCTGTGGTCCAGAGGGTCACAGGGTGGGGCCTGACTGACGCGGCAGCAGACGCACAGAAGCTTCACAGCGTGTCAGCGTCCACTGTACAGCAGAGGGAATCCGCTCTACGCATACACGTATCCCCTGGGTTTTTCTTCAATTTCCTTCCCATTTAGGTCATGACAGAGCACAGACTCGAGTTCCCTGTGGTCTACAGTAGGTTCTCATTAGTTATCTACTTTAAACAGACAGTCATACAGAGCGAAGTAAGTCAGAAAGAGAAAAACAAATGTCAAATACGAATCCATATATGTGGATCCTGAAAAAAAATGGTACAGATGATCTTATTTACAAAGCAGAAACCGACAGACGTGGAGAACAAACACGTGGATACCAACGGGAAAAGGGTGTGTGTGAGATGAATCAGGAGATTGGGATTGACCCATATACCCTATCTATAGTATGTATAAAATAGATAACTCATTCCACTCTTTAGCAGCTGAATAACATTGGGCTGGTCACTTACCACCTCTGTTCCTCAATCACTTTATCCATAAAAGGGAATAACAATACTACCTCCCAAAATGTTTCGAAGGTTACACGAGCTACTGCTGCAAAGTGTCTGGTGAGTGATAAATATCACTGAGCTATTATTACTGGTTGGCCAAAAAGTTCATTCAGGTTTTCCTGTAACATTGTATGGAAAAACTAGAAGGAACTTTTTGGCCAATCAAATATATTTCTATATTCTTATTTTTTCCTTGGTGCTACTATATGGCAATATAGCTATGAGTCAAAAAATATATTCTAAACATGATAAATGCATACCACCAAACTGTACCCAGAACTGTAATAATTCATACCCCTCACCAGCACAAGACCTGGGCCTCCATGGTGGCTCAGGTGGTAAAAAATCTACCTGCAATGCAGGAGACCGACATTTGATCCCCTGGTCAGGAAGATCCCTTGGAGAAAGAAATGGCAACACACTCCAGTATTCTTGCCTGGAAAAACAGATGAGCCTGGTGGGCTACAGTCCACGGGGTCACAAATGAGTCGGACATGACTGAGTGGCTAACACACCAGCAGAAAACAATATTCCTCTACTATACCCACATTAGCATTGAGTTCTCCCCTTCTTTAAATCTGATTAGGTATTTAAATTGGTAAAATAGTATCTCATGACTTATTAACCTGCATTTCTATTGATATAAATGAGGCAAAATACCAATCATGTATATTCAGCTATTTTATATCCATGTCTTCATGCTTCTTTTATCCAGTTCTTGAATGTTTAAGAAATTTGTTGCATAGTTTTCCTTTTCAATCCCTGTTTTGATGTCTTAATGTATGGACAATTATATATGTATGCATTCAAATTTATCATTCTTTTGCTTTGTAATTTTTGATTTTTATTTTTTTTGGTTGAGCTATGTGGCACATGGGATTTTATCAATAGTTCCCTGGCCAGGGATCAAACCAGTGCTTTCTTCCAGCCCATCCAAGGCATTGGAAAATGGGGTTCCAGATCCCAGGACAGCAGCACCAAATGGTGCTGTGATGTATCAATAATACACTGAGCTCAGGTACCTGCATCTGAAGACACAGCCCAGGCATCTATTTGATAACTGCTGTATAGACACTTATTCCTTGGAAGAAAAGTCCCTGCTTATTTAACTAGTATGCAGTGTACATCATGAGAAACGCTGGACTGGAAGAAACACAAGCTGGAATCAAGATTGTTGGGAGAAATATCAATAACCTCAGATATGCAGATAACATCACCCTTATGACAGAAAGTGAAGAGGAACTAAAAAGCCTCTTGATGAAAGTGAAAGAGGAGAGCAAAAAAGTTGGCTTAAAGCTCAACGATCAGAAAATGAAGATCATGGCATCTGATCCCATCACTTCATGGGAAATAGATGGGGAAACAGTGGAAACAGTGTCAGACTTTACTTTGGAGGGGTCTAGAATCACTGCAGCTGGTGATTGCAGCCATGAAATTAGAAGACGCTTATTCCTTGGAAGAAAAGTTATGACCAACCTAGATAGTATATTCAAAAGCAGAGACAGTACTTTGCCGACTAAGGTCTGTCTAGTCAAGGCTATGGTTTTTCCTGTGGTCATGTATGGAGGTGAGAATTGGACTGTGAAGAGTGCTGAGCGCCGAAGAATTGATGCTTTTGAGCTATGGTGTTGGAGAAGACTCTTGAGAGTCCCTTGGACTGCAAGGAGATCCAACCAGTCCATTCTGAAGGAGATCAGCCCTGGGATTTCTTTGGAAGGAATGATGCTAAAGCTAAAACTCCAGTACTTTGGCCACCTCATGCAAAGAGTTGACTCATTGGAAAAGACTCTGATGCTGGGAGAGATTGGTGTCAGGAGGAGAAGAGGACGACCGCGGATGAGATGGCTGGACGGCATCATGGACTCGATGGATTTGACTCCACCATTTTAAGGAAAATTTTGACTATCTCCGCATGCTTTCTCATGCTCATTATTTTTGTCCTTTTTTTTTTTTTGGAATGCCTATGATTTGAATGTTGGGCACTTAACATTGTCCCAGAGGTCTCTTACGCTGTTCTCTTTTCTTTTTTATTTTTTATCACTTTTCTTTTTATTATTTTTTTCAATCTCTTCCATTTATTTCCATCTTTTATCTTCCAGCTCACTTATTTTTCTTCTACCTCAGTTACTCTACTGTTCGTTCCTTCCAAAGGCTTTTTAATCTCAGTTATTACATTATTAATTACTGATTGATTATTTCTTGTATGTCCTTGTTGAACATTTGTTGCATCTTCTCAATCTGTGTCTCTAGCCTATTTACACCCAGGAACACCCAAATAGCCTCACAGAGTTATACAGATAAAGGAAGACAGAAGTGGGAGCGAGGCAACCAGGAGCAGAAAAGGGAGGGTCAAAAAGGAAGGGAGTGGCCAAGCTGGTAATCAAACCCCTAAGTGAAAATGGATACAAAAAATCAGACTCAGTGGTACAAAACTAAATCAAAAGATCAAAAATTAAAAATCTAGAATAAAAATTAGGCTCTCAAAAGTACAATATAGAAAATCAAATACACACAAAAATACAGAATTTATTTTTTATAAAAGCTTTTATTTTTTAGAAAGGTAAAAGTAAGCTATGAAAAATAAAAGTTAAAGAAGTAATGAAGAACCATATTAGGACAATAGGAATGGAAAAAAGAGAAGAGGAAGCAAGGAACGACACAGAGAAAAGATGCGAGGCAACCAGGAGCAGAAAAGGGAGGGTCAAAAAGGAAGGGAGTGGCCAAGCTGGTAATCAAACCCCTAAGTGAAAATGGATACAAAAAATCAGACTCAATGGTACAAAACTAAATCAAAAGATCAAAAATTAAAAATCTAGAATAAAAATTAGGCTCTCAAAAGTACAATATAGAAAATCAAATACACACAAAAATACAGAATTTATTTTTTATAAAAGCTTTTATATTTTAGAAAGGTAAAAGTAAGCTATGAAAAATAAAAGTTAAAGAAGTAATGAAGAACCATATTAGGACAATAGGAATGGAAAAAAGAGAAGAGGAAGCAAGGAACGACACAGAGAAAAGAACAAATAATAAATATCAAAGGAAATGTTTTTAAAATTTTACATAAAATCAATAATAATAGTAAACACAAATATAACTACGAATTTCTCTGGAGCTACTGTGGGCAATATGGGGCCAGTTCAGTGTCAGATATTCCCCTGTTCTCACTTGTACTTGTTCTCAAAGTCTCCAGTTGCCCCTCAGATGTACAGTCTCAGCCTAACTGCAGGATTGCATTCTGTTGCACTGCCACTTCTGGGGCAGTCCCCACTTCTTTCCTTTCGTTAGGTTGTTCTCTGCTTGTAAGTATTTTCAATGTCTGATCTCTGCCCTGACACGAGGGGACAGGAGTGGCCACTTATTTGGAGTTACTTGCTCAGTTGTGTTGTGGAGAAGGAGTAACACTGCAAATGCTGCTGGCACATGTGTGGAGTTCTGGCAATAGTTGGAGCACATAGGAGTTTCCACTGCCCAAGGCATTGTGCACCTCCCAGGCCCCCAGGTGGGCCACGAGGGCACAGTCTCACATGGGCCGTGCGTCCCCTCAGGGGAGCTGTACCTAATCTGTGACATTCTCAGTAGATATAAACTGTCCCAGACCCCAGGAGGTTAGCAATAAAAGCCCTCTCATAGCGTGGGAGAAGATACACTCTCTGGGGCCCAGATCATGGCAGCCCCTTGTCTTCCACCTCTGGCTGTGCACACCTGCCTTTCTGCCGCTATGGAGAGCGGTAAAAGACAGATGGCTTGCTCCCCTTTGGTATTCACTAGGGTGTGATCCTTTGTTCTGTGAGTACACCAGTGATCACAGTGTGGCATTAGAGCCTTTCTACAGGAAAGGCCCTTTATTTTACTTTGTCTCTCTGACATTCTTGTGGTTTGGGTTTTCCCCATTTTGTCTGTGCTATGTCACATCAGTTCTTTCAGAGTGTCCTCTTGGCATTCAATCCCCAGTCTTTTCCCTTAAGACCGATGATGCAGCCTGCACCTCTGTACCTAGCCTCCACTCACTAAGGGTGGATGCAAGTGTGTGAGTCACTTCTCAGCTGATAATTGCTATTTGGCATGATTTCTATTATATATATATATATAGTCCTCTGTGATTGCAAAGCTCCCCACTCACCCACCTGTGAGAAGATTTGGTATAGTATGGAAACCTCCACTCTCACAGTTCCCTCCCCAGGACAGGTCCATCCACATATCTTTTGTTTCCCTTTTCATTTTTATTCTTTGTCCCACCTTTTTTTTAGAAGAGATTGGTTTGCCTTTTGGGGTGTTTGGCGTCCTCTGCAAGCATGTATATGCTCTTTTCTGAAAGTTGCACCACATGATGTTTTGATGTATTTTGGGGGCAGAAAATGGTCTTTCCATCCTAGTCCTCCACCATCTTATGACATCCCTATACTTAACTTTCTTAAGTAAACTATATGATGTCCCTTTTCCTCAGTCTCCTCAGTTTTGAAAAAGGAATGATAATATCAATGTTATATCATAAGAGTAATTGCTTTATTAAGAGAGCTAATACATATTAAATATTTAGAACTGTGCTTGAAACAAAATAAACACTCTTAAGATAATATCTATAGCTTGGATGATGGATGATGTATACTTCTAAATTGTATTTTATATTTTTAATCTTTAATATTATGTATATATAATGTAATCACAAAAATAACTAGCAGAACTTCATTTACCAAAATTTCTGAATTTTTTTTTTCGTTTCCAGTTCAGTGTGTGGAAGGCCAAACCTAGAGATTTCCCCTTCTAAACTTAGCTCCATGGTAAGAGGATTTAGAAACTCTATACTCAAGTTGAAAGAATTGCTGAATACTCCTTCTCTATTTGTGTGGTATGCTTACTTTTCCACCAGGAACTGGTACATTACCAAACAGAACTGAACTTGTATAGATTCACTTATGTTGATTATTTTCATAGTTTATACATATCAAAACTATTGAAAAAAACTAAGGAATCAAATTCAAATTGCTTCGGTTTAATACATTTCAGCTTCTCCAGTGGTTCAGATATATAATGTAATCACAAAAATAACTAGCAGAACTTCATTTACCAAAATTTCTGATTTTTTTTTCCGTTTCCAGTTCAGTGTGTGGAAGGCCAAACCTAGAGATTTCCCCTTCTAAACTTAGCTCCATGGTAAGAGGATTTAGAAACTTTATACTCAAGTTGAAAGAATTGCTGAATACTCCTTATCTATTTGTGTGGTATGCTTACTTTTCCACCAGGAACTGGTACATTACCAAACAGAACTGAACTTGTATAGATTCACTTATGTTGATTATTTTCATAGTTTATACATATCAAAACTATTGAAAAAAACTAAGGAATCAAATTCAAATTGCTTCGGTTTAATACATTTCAGCTTCTCCAGTGGTTCAGAAGTAAAAAATCCACCTCTGATGCAGGAGGTGAAGGAGATGCATGTTCTATCCTTGAGTCAGGGAGCTCCCCTGCAAGAGGAAATGACAACCCACTCTAGTAGTCTTACCTGGAAAATCCCATGGACAGGAGAGCCTGGAGTGATTTACAATTCAAAGGGTCACAAAGAGTCAGACACGACTGAAATGATTGAAATTACATGCATGACAAGTACATTTTGACCATGATTTGTAAAATATTTAATAACTCTTAAGTGCAACTTTACTTATAGAGTGAAATACACTATCATGCATAAATATTTCATGCTTACAAATTATAAAACAATATGCATATTTAATAAATAGGCCACCTTCACTTCTACTATTGCCATTACTTAATGCTTTTCCTTGACAACCATCATCCACGTTAATGTGGAACTCCTCAACTTTTAAGGAGGATATACCTCAGAATCATTTTAATTGCAAATAGGAATAATGCAACTCAAACTGACTTAAAAGAGGAATCTATAAACTTAGGTAGCTTACAATTACAGAGTTACTTTTTATTTCAGCCACATTTGAATCCAGGGATTCAAACAATTTATCAATGAGCAAAAAATTTTCCTTTTGAAAAGTTTTGCTATACATTTCTATATATTTTATGTCCATAGGCAAGTTACCTTCAAATTGTTACAAGGTAGCTCTTAGAAGTTTATGCTGACATTCTATTAGTTTCAACTCCAGTGAACACATATTTATTTTTCCAAATGATAACTCCCTCTTATTGGCCATGATTGGTCTTTGAGTCACATGCATATTACTAAATACGTATTGTGGACAAAATTAAAGGGAACATATTGAATGGATAAGTCTAGGGCACCATCCAACCAAGAACTGGATTACATCCAATCTACACACCGTTTACAGACAGAGAGTAGATAAGGGATGCTTCTACATGAAAATTAGGGTGTGATTATAAATAAACAGCAATATATAGACCATATAAAAATATTAAAAATTCTATAGTAAGATGAATCTGGAATGTCAGGTCCATGAATCAAGGAAAATTGGAAGTGGTCAAACAAGAGATGGCAAGAGTGAACG
>SJYC01003328.1:0-59688 GCA_006408675.1 Madoqua kirkii | reverse complement strand
TTTTTTTTTGCCTTTTCATAATTTTTAAATTTTTCTTTTTATTTTTTCTTTGAAAAAAAGTTCTGATTTCTAAAGTAATGTATTCCAGTTATGAAACACTTATAAAAGAAATATTGAAAAGAAGAAAATAATTTCAATGTGCATCATACTTTAGCATTGGTTCATACTTCTTTCTGTATATTTTCAAATAATTAAGATTTAAAATCATCTCATATCCTGCAGTTACTACTTAATGAAATATCCTTTTCCTGTGTCAAAAAATACTCTTTGTTATGAATTTACCTACCACATGATATTCCTTCTTATGGATATTTTATAACGTACAAGATATATTTTACTATAAAGTGACTCTGTGGCCATCTTCTTGTGTATGGCAGCATAGGTCAGTTTTGGGGTACAGCCTCTGGTACCAGATTGGCTGGATTTGAATCCTCATTCTAGTCATTTTAAACAACTAAGTTTTATTGGCGTATAGCTGCTTCCCCTGGAGTGAGAAACGGCAGCCCACTCTGGTGTCCTAGCCCGGAAAATACCATGGACTGAAGAGCTTGGCAGGCTGTGGTCCAGAGGGTCACAGGGTGGGGCCTGACTGACGCGGCAGCAGACGCACAGAAGCTTCACAGCGTGTCAGCGTCCACTGTACAGCAGAGGGAATCCGCTCTACGCATACACGTATCCCCTGGGTTTTTCTTCAATTTCCTTCCCATTTAGGTCATGACAGAGCACAGACTCGAGTTCCCTGTGGTCTACAGTAGGTTCTCATTAGTTATCTACTTTAAACAGACAGTCATACAGAGCGAAGTAAGTCAGAAAGAGAAAAACAAATGTCAAATACGAATCCATATATGTGGATCCTGAAAAAAAATGGTACAGATGATCTTATTTACAAAGCAGAAACCGACAGACGTGGAGAACAAACACGTGGATACCAACGGGAAAAGGGTGTGTGTGAGATGAATCAGGAGATTGGGATTGACCCATATACCCTATCTATAGTATGTATAAAATAGATAACTCATTCCACTCTTTAGCAGCTGAATAACATTGGGCTGGTCACTTACCACCTCTGTTCCTCAATCACTTTATCCATAAAAGGGAATAACAATACTACCTCCCAAAATGTTTCGAAGGTTACACGAGCTACTGCTGCAAAGTGTCTGGTGAGTGATAAATATCACTGAGCTATTATTACTGGTTGGCCAAAAAGTTCATTCAGGTTTTCCTGTAACATTGTATGGAAAAACTAGAAGGAACTTTTTGGCCAATCAAATATATTTCTATATTCTTATTTTTTCCTTGGTGCTACTATATGGCAATATAGCTATGAGTCAAAAAATATATTCTAAACATGATAAATGCATACCACCAAACTGTACCCAGAACTGTAATAATTCATACCCCTCACCAGCACAAGACCTGGGCCTCCATGGTGGCTCAGGTGGTAAAAAATCTACCTGCAATGCAGGAGACCGACATTTGATCCCCTGGTCAGGAAGATCCCTTGGAGAAAGAAATGGCAACACACTCCAGTATTCTTGCCTGGAAAAACAGATGAGCCTGGTGGGCTACAGTCCACGGGGTCACAAATGAGTCGGACATGACTGAGTGGCTAACACACCAGCAGAAAACAATATTCCTCTACTATACCCACATTAGCATTGAGTTCTCCCCTTCTTTAAATCTGATTAGGTATTTAAATTGGTAAAATAGTATCTCATGACTTATTAACCTGCATTTCTATTGATATAAATGAGGCAAAATACCAATCATGTATATTCAGCTATTTTATATCCATGTCTTCATGCTTCTTTTATCCAGTTCTTGAATGTTTAAGAAATTTGTTGCATAGTTTTCCTTTTCAATCCCTGTTTTGATGTCTTAATGTATGGACAATTATATATGTATGCATTCAAATTTATCATTCTTTTGCTTTGTAATTTTTGATTTTTATTTTTTTTGGTTGAGCTATGTGGCACATGGGATTTTATCAATAGTTCCCTGGCCAGGGATCAAACCAGTGCTTTCTTCCAGCCCATCCAAGGCATTGGAAAATGGGGTTCCAGATCCCAGGACAGCAGCACCAAATGGTGCTGTGATGTATCAATAATACACTGAGCTCAGGTACCTGCATCTGAAGACACAGCCCAGGTATCTATTTGATAACTGCTGTATAGACACTTATTCCTTGGAAGAAAAGTTATGACCAACCTAGGTAGCATATTCAAAACAGAGACATTACTTTGCCGACTAAGGTCCGTCTAGTCGAGGCTGGTTTTTCCTATGGACATGTATGGATGTGAGAGTTGGACTGTGAAGAAGGCCGAAGAATTGATGCTTTTGAACTATGGTGTTGGAGAAGACTCTTGAGAGTCCCTTGGACTGCAAGGAGATCCAACCAGTCCATTCTGAAGGAGATCAGCCCTGGGATTTCTTTGGAAGGAATGATGCTAAAGCTAAAACTCCAGTACTTTGGCCGCCTCATGCGAAGAGCTGACTCATTGGAAAAGACTCTGATGCTGGGAAGGATTGGGGGCAGGAGGAGAAGGGGATGACAGAGGATGAGATGGCTGGACAGCATCACTGACTCGAAGGATGTGAATCTGAGTGAATTCTGGGAGTTGGTGATGGACAGGGAGGCCTGGTGTGCTGCAATTCATGGGGTTGCAAAGAGTCGGACACGACTGAGCAACTGAACTGAACTGTACAGCCGCTGGGGTTCTAAAACCCTGGGAGGCACCTCAGATAAAGGCAAAGGTTTTGACATTAGGAAAATGTAGGAGCGAATCTGGGAATCTGTTACTTAGTAGCTGGATGCCCTTGGAGCCTACCAGGCTCCTCCATCCATGGGATTTTCCAAGCAAGAGTACTGGAGTGGGTTACATGGAATAGTACTCAGCCACTAAAAGGAATGAAATAGGGTCATTTGTAGAGACGTGGATGGGCCTAGAGTCTGTCATATAGAATGAGGTAAGTCAGGAAGAGAAAAGCAAGTATCATATATTAATTATATGTGTGGAATCTTGAAGAACAGTTCTGATGAACCTGTTTCCAAGGCAGGACTACAGACATAGACATAGAGCACTGGCATGTGGACACAGAGGGAGGGAAGGGAAGATGGGACGAATTGAGATTAGGGTTGACATATATATATTATCATGTATTAAATAGCTAACTAGTAGGAACCTGCTGTACAGCACAGGGAGCTAGCTCAGTGCTCTGTGATGACCTAGAGGGGGAAGGGGCAGAGAGGCTCAAGAGGGAGGGGATATATGTATACATACCCCTGACTCATTTTATCTTACAGCAAAACCAACACAACATCGTAAAGCAATTATACCCACCCCGCCAAAAAAATAAGGAAAGGAGGCATACTTCATTTGGCCTGTAGGAGGCTAAATCGAAAAGAGACATCTAAACGTTTTCTACACAGTGTCAGACACAAGTAACTGCTTGATAATGAAAACTCTCACTTCCTTTCCCTGTTCTCACCTTTCTAGAAAAAAAAAATTGGGACGGTTTTAGACTCTAAAATTATACTATCAGGGAAAGTTGATGATGGTGAATCACCAATGATTCATGTAAGTATGCATATACACTTAATATTTAAAATTATATGCGTAACATATATAATGGGGTTCCCTGGTGGCTCAGCGGTAAAGAATCCACCTGCAATGCAGGAGGCACATACAGGCGACTCCGTTCGATCTGTTCTTGCCTGGAGAATTTCACGGACGGGAGCCTGGCGGAGCCACAGTCCATAGGGTCACTAACAGACACGACTGAGCGACTAACACTTTCATACATCGTCATATTTAACTGATCTTTCAGAAACACTGCCCCAGAGGCTGGCCGCCCCCTTGGCAGCAGAGGACAGTGGAAGAAGGTGAAGGTGAAAAGGACAGGTCTTTCTTACCGTTAGAAGGGGTCCCGAGGCTAGGGCGGGGGCTTCCTCCACGCCGTTCGGAAGGCAGAGGCAGGCGAGAAACAATACCTGTTGCCTTTCTCCCACCGTGAAAGAAGAAAGGAGCGCAAGTGCAATTAAACAGAAACGACTGAAAAAGAAAAGAAAAAGGAACGGAAAGTATGAAGACAGAGAGAGTCTGGCAGAATTCAGCTGCGAGTGGGGTGCTCGCTGCTACTGTTCCGCGGCCGGGAGAGTCCTGGGTCTGGGACGCTTCGCGTCCGAGTTTGCTCCTGTCCGGATTCTTCGAGAGTCTGACTTTCCCTCCGTGGGGGCGCTCCTGGTCCGCGGTTCTCCCAGTTTGGGGATGCTCCTCGGATGGGGGCGCTTAGAGTCCCGGGTGTCCCAGGTTCGGCGCGTTCTGGGTCCTGGGTGTCCCGGTCCGCGGCGCACCAGGAGCGCAGTGCGCGCTCCTCGCCGCTCTCGGGGTACAGGCTCCTGTCGCTGGGCGCCCCGCCCTTGGGTCCCGGAGAGCGGCTGGCTGGAGCCTGGAGCCGAGGGGGCCGAGGAGGCTGCGGCGAGAGGCGGCGCACCTAGGTCCCCGAAGCTGGCGAGCGGTCCTCGGGGCCAGGAGGGGGCGCGCCAGGGCAGCTCCTACGCACCCTGGGCGCAGCGGGCAGCTGGCACCAGAGCCCCGGAGTCAGTCTTTGGACTGAGAGCATTTGCGCTTTAGGGGAAGGAGCTGGGCCGGCAGGCGACCCCGTGGAGGCAGAAGAGGAGTCCTAACCCTGCGGGCCCGGCTTCCCCGAGGCTAACCAAAGGTGCGGAGGACTTGGCGTTTCAAGCCCTGGGGTCCTGGCTGGGTCCTAAGGCTTTTTGCTAAGCCTGATGGATGGGCGTTCCCTCTTGGGAAGTAAAAGAGAAGCACAGAGGTGTTAAATTGAAATATTAAAAGTGTTAGGAGAAAAGGAGGCTAAAGGAGAAGGTGTGTTTTAAGTTTTTATGGTGTGGTGTGAGAAATGGAACATTTCCTGCCATATCAGTAAATAAGGATGTCACAGACATCCACGATTTCAGCCCTCCAACGTGAGCCCTATGGTCACTCTGGAAGGAAAGAATACCTGCCATTCGGAGGAGCCTGGTGGGCTGTAGTCCATGGGGTCGCTAAGTCGGACACTACTGAGCAACTTCACTTTCACTTGCATGCACTGGAGAAGGAAATGGCAACCCACTCCAGTGTTCTTGCCTGGAGAATCCCAGGGACAGGGGGAGCCTGGTGGGCTGCCGTCAATGGGGTTGCACAGAGTCGGACAGGACTGAAGCGACTTAGCAGCAGCAGCAGCTGTCAGCAGAATGTAGCCGCTCCCTAAGGTGAACCTTGAGGCACTTCAGGACAGGCAAACACAGGATATGACCCCCAGACAGATGAGATGCACATCAAAGGAATGATTTCAGTGAGCCCAGACTCTTGCATCTTCCCACACATAGAAAGGAGCTAAATTCCTTAACCTGAAGCATCTGGTTTCTTTAATTAACAGTAATCGTTTGATGTTCCCAACTACCTGTCCTTGGTTGCAAAACTCCTATATATCCTAGCTCCTCCCCTCACTTCCTCACAGCAGTTTCTCAGAACTATCTGAAAGGCTATCTCTGGGGTGCAGTCATTATTTGCCCCCAATACAACTTTATCTCTCAACTCCCACATTGTGCATTTTTTTAAAAACCGTCAGATGGAACTCAGGATGTATTTTTAGACTGGCCTGTGATTGTATATTTCAAAAAAAAAAATGAGAAATGAAACCCATGGCAGACAGGTAAAGGGTTTAAAGAGAGTGATTTTCATTCTTTTTATCCAATCAAAGTCATTCATCTAATAAAAGAGAAAAACCATAGGATTTCTCAAAAATGCAATCAAAAAGCAACTGGCAATATTCAATACTGTTTCTTGATTAATAACACTAGGAAAATTGGGAACAGAAGGGACCATTCTTACTCTGATGAAGAACACCTATAAGAAAGCTATGTGTAACTACATAATTAATAGTGAAATGCTTGGCACTTTCCTAAGATGGGGAATAAGATAAAGATGTCAGTTCTCACCTAAGACAATCATTTTGTAATTAGTAAAGAAATAAAAATAAAAGGCATAAAGATTGGAAAGGAAGAAGTAAAACTACTGATTTGGGCAGAGGGCATAATTTTATGTTGATCACCTTTTGAAATCTACAAGAAAAGCCTGTTGGAAAAAATTAATGAATTTATCAAGATCACAAAATACAAGGTGAATATATAGAAATCGATTGTGTGTGGGAATTTCTAATAATGTACTTTCACAACTTTGAGAAATTTCACAGAAATAGCACCTGGAAAAATAGCATATATTAAGAAACTATGTTAATGATTATCTTTCACGTTTTCCTTAAGAATAATCTCCTTGTTACAAGCCCCAAGGCCAGACCCAGAAGGGAGTATGACTGGGATCTTAAAAGCATGGATTTTGGAATGCTAGTCAGTGTCAGGCACTAACACTGCCTTCACACTTGGTAATTGTTCCCAAGACTAGCCCAAAAGGGAAAGACCTGGGGTAAACACAAGGAGATCTGGACTTTGTCAGTGTGGTCCATGACATTTAGGAGTACATTATTAATACAGCATGTGTCTTGAGAAAGATAAGATCTGAGAAAATCTTGTAGTCTGCAATTAGGAATAAAAGCTGGACTCAGAGTGGACTCTGCACCTCAGTCCAATAGGGGCTGCAGATCCGCTGACCCATTGCACCAGATTTTGGGTTCTGTCTTCATTCTCATCACTTGCTACCAGACCATTAGTGCAACAGACTGCAATTCTATATACTAAAAATGGAAATTTGGAAAACGAACTTTGCTAGAAAGATACCACTTACAAAAACAAAAAAATCAAATACCAAAGGATATTATTTTCAAAGATATGCAAGATATCTACTATGAAATCTACAAAATACTGCTAGGAGACAGAAAATACCTCAGTGAATGGGGGGCTAGACCATGTCTATGAATGGGAGACTCATTGTTAAGATATCTACTCTCCACAAACTACAGAATTTATAGAGTCTGTATATTCAGTCATAGGAGGAGTTTTCAAAAAGAACTGAAACATATTCTAAAAATCATATGAAAATGCAAGGCATCTAAAATAGGCAGAACAATCTTAAAGAAAAGAGAGGAATCAAACCAACTTGAAGGTTTACAACAAGGCAATAGTAATCTTGGTAGTGTGATATTAGCATGAGTATATACATGGAAAATAAAAGAACAGACCCATACATATATAGTCTGGGCTTCCCTTGTGGTCCAGCTGGTAAAGAATCTGCCTGCAGTGCGGGAGACCTGGGTTTGATCCCTGGGTTGGGAAGATCCCCTGGAGAAGAGAAAAACTACCCACTCCAGTATTCTAGCCTGGAGAATTCCATGGACTTGTATAGTCCATGGGGTCACAAAGAGTTAGACACAACTGAGCAACTTTCACTTTCACATATATAGCCTATAGCTATTTAACCAAGATACCATGTCAGTTCAGTAAGGAATGAAAAGTATTTTACAAATGTTGCTGAAGTAACTGGGTATCCCTATGGGGGGGATATTTCTACATACAAATATTAATTTACAATAGACCATAGACTTAAACATAAAAGCTGGAATCATACACAGTTCATAACAGTACATAAGACAAATTCTCCATGACCTTGGGATAAGCAAAAAAAAAATTTTTTTAGGACACAGAAAACACTATCAATGTAACAAAAATTGATAAGTTGGGCATAATCAAAACTTTAAATGTCTGCTAATCAATTGGTGATTTAAAATATGAATAGGTAAACCTGGAAAAATTCTTACTTTACTTCTCTCTGAAAAGGAACTGCCCCTCCCAAAGAGACTAGTAAGGTGAGAATTATCGCAGACATTTGAAATTTTTATTACATCCAATTTTTCAGTTACTTTTATTATGGAGCTAGGGAAGAGATTATTTTCAATTCCCTGTTATGATAGCCCATGTGTTTGCTATAGAAACTCTCCAGATTTGGCTTTATGCTTTCAAGTAGTTAATGCAAAGAAGGAAATAAAATCAGTTCCAAAATATCCTGTGTTCATGAATCAGAAAAGCCTCTGTCATTCTAGGTGGTAGTCAATCTGGACAGAATTTACTCTTTACAGCAGTGGTCCCCAACTTTGTTGGTGGTACCAAGGACCGGTTTCATGAAAAACAATTTTTCCATGGATGGGGGGCCGGGGGAGGGGATGGTTTAAAATGATTCAAGCACATTACATTTCTTGTGCACTTTATTTCTATTATTATTATATCAGCTCCACCACAGAGCATCAGGCATTAAATCCCAGGATTGGGGACCTCTGCTTAAGAGGACATAGAATGAAATCCACATTATAAGAAAATGTCATAACAAGTTGCCACTCTTTAGTGAATTCTTACTCTGATCTAAATATTTTTATTTCTCATTTGATTAGCACAGAAATACAAGGAGTTTGGTAAGATTATTCTCACTTCTCTCATATGAAATAAATTTTAGAATCAAAACTAACAAATATAATGACAATTGGATAATTGAGTAAGATACACCAACAGAATTGGCAATGTTGAGATGATAAAAATTAAGCATCTGGTTGAATAAACTCGAACACGTTCTGGCAGAGTGAGGAAGATTTAATACCAGTGTTCCACTAGTGATGATCTGAGTGTTCTTTAAGATTACATGAAAATTTAATTCTAAAACTTTCAAAATATGTTCAAAATATGTAATATAGACAAGGAATACAGAGAGAGAGAATGAGACAGTGAGAGAGAGGAAGAGTAGCTAGAAGATGCTAAACCACAACGGAGAAGGACTTGCCGAGGGCGATGGAATGTGAGGAAGCTTCAGGCTGAAAATCCCTGGGCATTTTGCATGCACCCGGAGTCAGGGCAGCAGAAGTAAAGTTAGAGCGTGAAGCCTGAGGTCTGAAATCCCTCCACTGTAGTCCTATTTCTGGAGCTCAGTGTCTCGTACAGCAGCATGACCCAGTTAGGAGAAATTCGGTTCCACAACATGGGATGCATTCGCCGTCAAAGGAGGCACTACTACCCCTGGATGCCAAGCTTGGAGTTTTCCTGGGGAGTCGACTTGGCACCGGTGGCATGTGGTACCTTACGTGTTTCCAGAACTTGGAATTCAGGGACTGCTTGTTGGCCACGTGGTCCTCCCTCCACTTGATGGTCCCCTGCACTTTGATGAGATGTTTAAGAGAGTCCTGAAGCTCCTCAAACTGCAGGCCGCCAGGCGGGCACAGAGCCTCCATTTCAACAAGGATGGCCTTGGAGTCCTGCTGAATAAGGGCGCTGTGCAAGGCGATCTCCCGCTCGTAGGGAACTCCTTGCTGTGCACGATCTCGGGAGTGAGGATGAAGAGGTGCCGCCTGCTCATCCGGATGCTGGTCTCCACTGTGCTGGCTACATCTAGTGATAAAAGACACGGCGGAAGAGGTAAGAACCCGAACACCGCTGTCACTGCACGAATGTCAAGCCCTCTCCTCTCCCAGGCAGAGCAGTCCGGAGTTCTTCAGCTCAGGGGGAACCTACAGTCACATAGCAGGAGACTTGGAATTCAGGTTCATTGTTACACGTTGTGGCTTCCCTGGTAGCCCAACTGGTGAAGAACCCATCTGCAGTTCGGGACACCCCGGTTCACTCCCTGATTCCGAAAGATCCCTTGGAGAAGAGAACAGCTACCCGCTCCAGTATTCTTGCCTGGAGAATTCCATGGACAGAGGAATTATCTATACATTATCTTATTAGAATATTAGTTTACATATTGCAAAAGGCCTTAGAATTGTTAAATTTTTTAAAATTTTAATTGGAGGATAATTGCTTTATAATGCTGTGTTAGTTTCTGCTGTACAACAACATGAATCAGCCATCAGTTCAGTTCAGTTCAGTCGCTCAGTCATGTCCGACTCTTTGTGACCCCATGAATCATGGCACACCAGGCCTCCCTGTCCATCACCATCTCCAGGAGTTCACTCAGACTCATGTCCATCCAATCGATGATGCCATCCAGCCATCTCATCCTCTGTCGTCCCCTTTTCCTCCTGCCCCTAATCCCTCCCAGCATCAGTCTTTTCCAATCAGTCAACTCTTCTCATGAGGTGGCCAAAGTACTGGAGTTTCAGCTTTAGCATCATTCCTTCCAAAGAAATCCCAGGGCTGATCTCCTTTAGAATGGACGGGTTGGATCTCCTTGCAGTCCAAGGGACTCTCAAGAGTCTTCTCCAACACCACAATTCAAAAGCATCAATTCTTTGGCGCTCAGCTTTCTTCACAGCCCAACTCTCACATCCATACATGACCACTGGAAAAACCATAGCCTTAGTTGGATCTCCTTGCAGTCCAAGGGACTCTCAAGAGTCTTCTCCAACACCACAATTCAAAAGCATCAATTCTTTGGCGCTCAGCTTTCTTCACAGCCCAACTCTCACATCCATACATGACCACTGGAAAAACCATAGCCTTAACTAGACGGTCCTTTGTTGGCAAAGTAATGTCTCTGATTTTCAATATTCTATCTAGGTTGGTCATAACTTTTCTTCCATGGAGTAAGCATCTTTTATTTCATGACTGCAGTTATGAAATCTTTTAATTTCATTCTGCAGTGATTTTGAAGCCCCCCCAAAATAAAGTCTGACATTGTTTCCACTGTTTCCCCATCTATTTCCCATGAAGTGATGGGATTGGATGCCATGATCTTCTTTTTCTGAGCTTTAAGCTAACTTAAGAGTGAAAAACTAACTTTTTCACTCTTCTCTTACACTTTCATCAAGAGGCTTTTTAGTTCCTCTTCACTTTCTGCCATAAAGGTGGTGTCATCTGCGTATCTGAGCCATAAGTATACACATATCCCATCCGTCTTGACTTCCCTGGTGGCTCAGACGTAAAGCGTCTGCCTACAATGCAGAGACCTGGGTTCGATCGCTGGGTGAGGAAGATCCTCTGGAGAAGGAAATGGCACCCCACTCCAATACTGTTGCCTGGAAAATCCCATGGGAGGGAGCCTGGTTGGCTACAGTCCGTGGGGTCGCCAAGTGTTGGACACGATTGAGCGACTTCACTTCACTTACTTCATGCGTCTTGAGCCTCCCGCCACCCTTGCTTCATCCCACACTCTAGGTCATCACGGGGCACCCAGCTGAGTCGCCTGTGCTGTACAGCAGCTTCCCGCCAGCGGCCTGTTTCATGTGTTGTGATGTGTATACTTCCATGCCACTCTCACTCTGACTTAGAAATTTAACTCTCTTGTTGAAGAGCGCAAACTCAGGAACCTTTGCTTCTCTGAACGACTCAAGTCCCCAGGAAGTCTTGGATCCACTTTGCTCTCCACCCCCAACCCCCAGTAGTCTCTTTTTTAGAAGCTCATTTGATTCAAACTAGGAAAATCTTAAGGAAGATGAGATCCGTTTGTCAAGTCACTGTTTGTGGACCATCAGCTCTACGGTGATTTCCCTTAACTTCTGGGGGGACTGAAAACATTCAAAACATGCAGCTGTCAAAGCAAGGAGGGCAGAGAGTGATGAAGGAAGCACAACCATGAATAACAATAATAAAGTCCAGATATTATAGGGGCCAAAGACTGCTAATCCACAGTGTTGGAAGCAGGAAAGCAGTATCGGACGGTGCCAGCCGGAGAGACCTGGTGTCAGTAGATCCTAACAGCAATCTCGGAATACTTGGAAGCACAGAGTAGAAAGAGTTTAATGAAAGGACAGCTTATAAAAGATGTGGGCGGAGCCAAGGGAAATCAAAGGGAGATGCTCAGACCTCCACAACTGGGGACATCAGAGAGTGACAGTCACCCTCCAGGTGTGAAGGGTGGGCACGGTTACGGAGCCCAAGCCGACAGGAGCCAGTGCTCAGCAGGGAGATGCACGGCCACCTAGGCTACACCACCTGGAGGGGCCCAGGGGTACACCCTGCCCTCGGAGCCCCTGCCTGTGCCTCCTGTTGGCCAAGCCCGGTGTGGAGCAGATGATGCCTTCCATAAAGATCAGTCACCAGGCCACTGGATGGAGCGGGGGTGCAGAGTGGGCTTGAAAGAGCCGATGGCAGGTAACTGTCATGAGGAGAGATGCACTGCATGGGCCAGTTATGAAATTTTTCTAAGGGAAAAGTGAATTTTGGTGTTGGTTTTTAATTTATTTTAGGTGAGATGAGATCAGAGGACATGGGCTTCCCAGGTGGCACTAGTGGTAAAGAATCTGCCTGCCAATGCAGGAAGCAGAGATGCGGGTTCCATCCCTGGTCAGGAAGATCCCCTGGAGAAGGGAATGACAACCCACTTCAGTATTCTTGCCTGGAGAATTCCATGGACAGAGGAGTCTGGAGGGCTACAGTCCATGGGGCCCACAAACAGCCGATGTGGAGAGCTGGAGGAAGAAGGGCACCTCAGGAGAGATGTGGGTTACATCTTCCTGAATTGCATACTCTACAGTTCTCCCAAGCTGGTACTAGGCCATTAACAGTACCTAAATATTTCAGGATAAATCAGATTCACCTGTGATATGTTCATTTCTTTTTTAAAAATTTTATTTAGTTATTTCAACTGGAGGCTAATTACGATATTGTGGTGGGTTTTGCCATAAATACTTCCATGCCACTCTCACTCTGACTTAGAAATTTAACTCTCTTGTTGAAGAGCGCAAACTCAGGAACCTTTGCTTCTCTGAACTGACTCAAGTCCCCAGGAAGTCTTGGATCCACTTTGCTCTCCACCCCCAACCCCCAGTAGTCTCTTTTTTAGAAGCTCATTTGATTCAAACTAGGAAAATCTTAAGGAAGATGAGATCCGTTTGTCAAGTCACTGTTTGTGGACCATCAGCTCTACGGTGATTTCCCTTAACTTCTGGGGGGACTGAAAACATTCAAAACATGCAGCTGTCAAAGCAAGGAGGGCAGAGAGTGATGAAGGAAGCACAACCATGAATAACAATAATAAAGTCCAGATATTATAGGGGCCAAAGACTGCTAATCCACAGTGTTGGAAGCAGGAAAGCAGTATCGGACGGTGCCAGCCGGAGAGACCTGGTGTCAGTAGATCCTAACAGCAATCTCGGAATACTTGGAAGCACAGAGTAGAAAGAGTTTAATGAAAGGACAGCTTATAAAAGATGTGGGCGGAGCCAAGGGAAATCAAAGGGAGATGCTCAGACCTCCACAACTGGGGACATCAGAGAGTGACAGTCACCCTCCAGGTGTGAAGGGTGGGCACGGTTACGGAGCCCAAGCCGACAGGAGCCAGTGCTCAGCAGGGAGATGCACGGCCACCTAGGCTACACCACCTGGAGGGGCCCAGGGGTACACCCTGCCCTCGGAGCCCCTGCCTGTGCCTCCCGTTGGCCAAGCCCGGTGTGGAGCAGATGATGCCTTCCATAAAGATCAGTCACCAGGCCACTGGATGGAGCGGGGGTGCAGAGTGGGCTTGAAAGAGCCGATGGCAGGTAACTGTCATGAGGAGAGATGCACTGCATGGGCCAGTTATGAAATTTTTCTAAGGGAAAAGTGAATTTTGGTGTTGGTTTTTAATTTATTTTAGGTGAGATGAGATCAGAGGACATGGGCTTCCCAGGTGGCACTAGTGGTAAAGAATCTGCCTGCCAATGCAGGAAGCAGAGATGCGGGTTCCATCCCTGGTCAGGAAGATCCCCTGGAGAAGGGAATGACAACCCACTTCAGTATTCTTGCCTGGAGAATTCCATGGACAGAGGAGTCTGGAGGGCTACAGTCCATGGGGCCCACAAACAGCCGATGTGGAGAGCTGGAGGAAGAAGGGCACCTCAGGAGAGATGTGGGTTACATCTTCCTGAATTGCATACTCTACAGTTCTCCCAAGCTGGTACTAGGCCATTAACAGTACCTAAATATTTCAGGATAAATCAGATTCACCTGTGATATGTTCATTTCTTTTTTAAAAATTTTATTTAGTTATTTCAACTGGAGGCTAATTACGATATTGTGGTGGGTTTTGCCATACACTGACATGGGTCAGCCATGAGTGTATCCACCATGCGTCTCCCATTCCGAGCCCCACTCCCACCTCCCTCCCTGTCCCTTCCCTCTGGGTTGTCCCAGCACACCAGCTCTGGGTGCCCTGTTTCATGCATGGAACCTGGACTGGTGATCTAGTTCATATATCGTAATATACGTGTTTCAGTGCTCTTCTCTCAAATCATCCCACCCTCACCTTCTCTCACAGTCCAAAAGTCTGTTCTTTAGATCTGTGTCTCTTTTGCTGTCTCGCATATAGGCATTTGAATTCCTCTTTGTGGTAGGAATGCCAGTGTAAACTCACAGTCTATGAAAGTTCCCTGCCTGGTTCATGTCCCAGATGCTTCCTGGTTCCTGAGGAATTCAAGAAGCATTAGAAGCAGGGTTTCCAAAGTTCTTTTGTTCAGGACCCTGTCCACTTGGGAGTAGCTACAGGAAGGAGGAAATTAATATATCCCCTCGATGCCATTCTAGGAGATATTTAAAAGACTAATGGACTTTTTACTTGGTTTTCTCATCTCCTCCACCCATCTCTGTTCTATGAAAGAACTTGGCATCCAGACCCCCAACAAGTTGATTATTTTCAGACATTAGTTTCTAAATAAAGCAGCATTCCTTGCCTAAAAAACAAAAACAAAAAACAACAAAAAAAGAGGGTCCCTAAGGTATTACTTGACATAAATATGGAGGGAAAGAAGAAACACCACTGAAATGTTGGAATTGAACCCAGCTGTCAAAAGCACGTGAAATTGACTAGGAGTATTAAGGAACAGAAGAACAATTCTGTCTGTTCTTTCGAGAATACTGGAGTGGGCTGCCATTCCCTTTTTCAGGGAGTCTTCCCGACTCAGATAGAACTTGTGTCTCCTGTATCCCCTGCATTGGCAGGTGGCCTCTTTATCACTGCGCCACCAGGGAAGCCTGAAGTAGGGGCTGGGCCCTGCCAGATCCACAAACAAGGATGACTTACCCTGTCTTCACATCACTGCCACTCCTGTGAAGACCTCAGGATCAGAGTGGTGATGGGGAAAGGAGAAGAAAAGAAGTACTTCCTTCTGGAGAAATATTTAAAAGTTCTGGTCCTAAGACCTGGAATAATGAATGCAACTCCTGATCCAAGAACTCATCACTTAGCTTTCTCAGGAATGAGAGTTTCTGTCCCTGATGGTTGTGGATAAGTTTACCTTGTCCAGGAAGCAGGTCTCTCCCAAAGATGCATAAATTGTAACCACATTTATTTTCAAGAACGTCGGGTAGAATCTGGTAAACAAAGTACTCCACAGAGCTGGCCCCCGCTGGACTGTTTTTGCAGCTTCGTGGATAGATCACATAAGCATCATAGATTTTCCCATCTGAACATGAGAACAAGGAACACAACATTATTAACTGCTCCTTAAAAAATTCTCATTTTATTCTTGATAGACTCTTGGGGAGTTTTAGAATTATTGGTGAATATACCACAGCCTCTCAAATATTCTAGAATCTGGAGAGGATGACAACAATCTACCGTCCCCAAAATGTCATCAGGAAGTGACTTCCCAGATGGCACAGTGATAAAGGATAAACCTGCCAATAGAGGAGATGCAAGAGACTCGGGCTCATCTCTGGGTTGGGAAGACCCCTTGGAGCAGAAAGTGACAATTCACTCCAGTATTTTTCCCTAAGAAATCCCATGGACAGTGGAGCCTGGTGGGCTACAGTCCATGGGGTCACAAAGAGTCAGACACAACTGCACACACAGAGTACAGTCATAAGGAAACCAGTCTTAGTCCCACATTCTCCTTTTTACTGTCTCAGACTTGAACAGAATTCAAGCTGAACTTAACAGAGTTCAAGCTGTTCAGACTGAACACAGACAAGTGTCTGACCAGTTTAGTTCAAACCATATTGTCCTGTTTGATTAATAATATATTAATAAGTATTTATAGTCACAGATAAGGGATTTTTTGCTCTGCAAGGCAGATCTAAGTTTTAGTTTTTCTTTTCCCCATGGGGAAGTGAAAATGCTAAAAGGTAGTTCATGGTGGCAAGGAAAGAGAAGTATTTAAGGGGTCTGAATTTCTCACAAATCAAACAGTTAGCTCTAGTTGAGTAACGCTATGGAAAATCTAATTTTATTTGCCTCCAAATGAAAGAATGGTGTTCATATTTAGCAGGTATAACTGCTTCCTTTCATGTGTATACATACATAGGGAGTTAAGAGTCTTTATGAAACAGGATTTCTGGTAAAAATACACCTACAATCTGATGGACCTTTCTAACATGTTCACCTCTGGAAAAGAGGAACAATTTGCAAATGTTTGACTTCTGTAAAGTTTTACCAGTACATATTTCCCCAAATGCCCTTTCTGGGCTGGGAACAGACTCTCTTATTGAGGAATTAGTAACAATAGCAGTTCTACTGGGGAGAAAATTGGAGCTGTGTAGGTGGATTTCAGAACCACAAGGAATGACCAGACAGGATGAAGAGTGTCCTTTGAGTACTCAAAAAGGTTTATTGATAATATGCTAATAATAAGCACAAGAAAATCTAGGCTTAGTAGCATAACTATTGAGAGATTATTAGATAAGCAAACAACAGGCATTATAGAACCTTTTCTATTAAAGAAAATTTAAAACTTGTCACTTACCATTCCTAGTTTTAGAAGGTCTAGCTATGTCTCTCCAGAACAGAATAATCTCAATCCAGAACACTTTTAGAATCATCACCAAGGCATTGATTAGTAATAATAATAGGCTAAATCCTGCAAGCATGTAGTAGGTACTTTGTTGATCCACTATTCAAAAGATGGGGGAGGAGAAACATGATTAGTACTATTTCTAAAACAGGAGAAAATAAAAGCACGTGGGTACTGGCATCCACTGGGAGGACAAGAGATTCACACAAGGACTGCCTATGTGGAATTCTCATGGCTGTTTCAAGAATCAGTAAATTAACGGTTATTGAGCCTCTACTCTGTGCAAGGCACCAGGCTAGGCATTGTAGGGGATTTTCAAAGCGTAAGAGATACAGTTGTTGTTCTCGCTCAGTCATGTCTGACTCTTCACGCCCCCATGGACTGCAGCACTCCAGGCTTGTCTGTCCTTTACCATCTCCTGGAGTTTGCTCAAATTCTTATCCACTGAATCAGTGATCCCACCCAGCCATCTCATCCTCTGTCATCCCCTTCTCCTCCTGCCTTCAGTCTTCCCCTCCTGCCTTCAGTCTTCCCCAGCATCAGGGTCTTTTCAATATAAAACATATGGAGACACATGTAAATTTAGCTAAGATAGGAAGTGAAAGCATCAGTTTTAGCTAACAGAGGTTTTAGAAGGTGTGCCCACTGTGTGCTGGACTAGCAGCTGGAGACTTCCTGCAGAATGAGGTCCCTGGAGGTCTCTGAGTAAGACTCGGAGAGTTTCAAAGGAAGAAAGGCACTCCTGGCACGCAAGGATGCTATGATTCCAAGAGCAGACGTGGGGGTGTGTTTTCTGAGGAAGACAGATAAT
Source organism: Madoqua kirkii (assembly GCA_006408675.1). Lineage (NCBI taxonomy): Eukaryota > Metazoa > Chordata > Mammalia > Artiodactyla > Bovidae > Madoqua > Madoqua kirkii. The sequence goes on along the minus strand of SJYC01003328.1, from coordinate 42,236 downwards.
CTAATTCGGGGAATTGCTGGAATACATGATTGGAAAGCTGGATCCAGACCTAGGTTCTGATCAGACTGGAGGGTCCAGCTAAAGCACTTTGTTTCTGTCCTGGTTGTAGGATCCACTGAAGAGTGTTGAGTGGTTCCTTAACAATAAAGGTGCTTTTCAAGCAAGATTAGTCAGATGGTGTCGAAGCTTTGTTTCCTTGGCCAATAGATCCTTGGAGTAGAACGAGAGGGAAGTTTCTGTAGTATGGGAGGGGCCAGATCCGTATAATAAGGAGAAAGGAGTGGACAAGCTGGGCGTTGGTGGCATTAGGGAGAAATAATCAGCAGGTCTTAGAGACTTACCACATCTGGGGTTGGTGACCCAGGAAAGCAAAGGGAGAGACAAGAACTTTGTAACTCCCTAATGAGTGTTTGATAAAGTCAAATTACTGGGTTTTAGGTCCTAAATACACCATTATTTCCCTTCTGTTGAACATGTTTTAGCCACTGCTGCACTTTTACCCTTACTCATTGCTTCATGACATATATATGCAAGATGGTCCCATCTGGACTGTATCAGATATATACAAACTGAATGTAAGGACTGTGCTCATCAATAGTGATTTTGGCTGTTGTAAGTTTCCTTCCCTCTTTAAAATCATTAACCATCCTATCTTACAAATAGTCCCACTTAAAGATAAATTTGAGGAGACTCAAATGAGATTTGGCTGTATAATTCCCTTTTCATTTGCATTTGATCTCAAAACATAGGCTCCCAGTTTTGCAAAGAAAATCGCTGGTCCAGACTTGCAAATTCCTTCATTAGTTCATCAGCTCCCTGACTATCTAGCACTATGAAATCAAGATTCCCAAGATGGGGAACTCCCTGACAGTCCAGGGGTTAGGACTCTGTACTTTCACTGCAGGGGACCCAGGTTTGATTCTTGGTCACGGAATTAAGATCCCACGTGCCTAACGGCATGACTGGAAAAAAAAATTCTTTTTAATAAAAAGAACTGTAAAAAGAATGACCAAAGTGAGCTGATTCAAAACTGAAAATTGGCAGTGACCCTAGCGTCCGTGTTGCCATCAGTTTAAATGATAAATATTCCCTAAGTAAATTACTTTAGCACAATTCCTCTCCAGGTCACTTTTTCTAAAAATAATATCTGGACAAGCACTGGGAATCCCAATTTCTTGCACAATGTTTATACATGTGACTGGTTTACAAGCAGAAAGAAGTTAATTGAAGACATTAAGAGAAGTTGGAAGCTCAGTATCTTCCTAAATGTTACTTTACAAATGCATAAATAACCCGTATATGTGATGCCTAACACTGAATATTTTCCATAAGTGTTTATAAAAAGGAAAAGCTGCATCTGAATCCTGGCTCGTAAAACTGCACAATTAGTCAACCTCTGTTTGTTTCAGTTTCCTCATCTATAAAAGTAGACAATAGTAATAGTAACTTCATTATGGATTTTTGATAACAAACAAATGAAAAATTACATGAAAAATAATGACTGGTCCTCATATTTAGAGAACAATGAATAAATGCTTATTATTATTATTATTCCCTGATGGCTCAGACAGTAAAAAATCTGCTTGCAATGTAGGAAACCTGGATTGATCCCTGAATTGGGAAGATCCCCTGGAGAAAGGGATGGCAACCCACTCCAGTATTCTTGCCTGGAGAATTCTATGGACAAAGGAGCCTGGCTGGCTACAGTCCTTAGGGTCACAAAGAGTCAGACATGACTGAATGCACATATTATTATTATTAATAGTAGTAGTATCAAATGTTGAATATTTAATCATATGGGGACATAGGCTTTTTAAGTTTTCATTTTTAAAATTCAGGACAGTGTGTAATTTCTTTTACTGTATGTTCAAAACAAAGGAATTTATTATGACCATTAAAAGCAGTTGCAACAATTTTTGTTTAATTTACACAGTTGTTGAGACAGTATAATCATGTTGATTTGAAGAAAAGCAGGTGAAAATTAGCATATAAAGAGGTATTAGAAGGAACAAAATCACATGTATGCGTAACATGAGAACAATTCCAGCTGGGAGCTCTGTGATGACCTAGAGGGGTAGGATGGGGACAGAGATGGGAGAGAGATCCAAGGTGGGAGATATGTGTATACACATAGCTGATTCACTTGGTTGAACAGCAGAAACGAACACAACAAAAGCAATTACATTCCAATTTAAAAAAAAGAAAATAATTCCAGTACATAGGAACCTAGAGAACATTCATAAAACAACAATGTGAGCACAGACAGTAGTGGGATAAGGACTGCATGGCACAGTTGGGGTCGAGTGGTTTCCCTGTTCCTGTGGGGTCTTCCGTGCCCACCAACACCACAAATGTCAGCATAAAATGACATCTCATCAGGGTCAACACATCCCGAGATGACATGGATATACATATGTGTGTGTGTAACTAGCAGAATCCTGACGACCCATGGAGCATGATACCATTTAAAATCATCTGGAGTAGTCATGGCTCCATTGTTTTATAAAAACTTACAAATCAGTGGTTCGTGTTGAATTCAAACAAGAACAATCCCAAGGACCACCTTAGGCAAAGACTAACTCTATTAAATTAGTTAAATTTTCTCATCTTTCCCAATCAAGTTGTGCCTCTGTGGTCCAAATTAATCTGGACTGTACCCCGCGTGGACTTTCCTGGTGTCTCAGATGGTAAAGAATCCACCTGCAATGCGGGAGACCTGGGTTCGGTCCCTGAGTTGGGAAGATCTCCTGGAGGAGGGCATGGCAACCCACTCTAATGTTCTTGCCTGGAGAATTCCCATCAACAGAGGAGCCTGGCGGAGCTACAGTCCATGGGGTCGCAAAGAGTCCAACACAACTGAGTGCTTAAGCACAGCACATTACCCCACTTAGGGTATAAACTGGGAGCTGAACTCTCCCTGTAACTATACGACAAACTCATTAAATAATTTCTATATCATTGCACATGGAGTGACAAGAAAAGATATCAAAATTTCCCCTGCACCCTTTGTTACACTGGACTAAATGCTTCATCTAACCAAGGGAGTGTCTTTACTTGGATGTGCAAACAAGTGAGAGAATCAGCAGGTGCTCAGGAGGGAAGTGCTTGTGAAACTATTTTTTGCTGCCATCACTGTGCACAGTCGTACATGAGGGAGTGGAAGAAAGATGCACTCACTCCCAGGAAGGAGTGTGTCCTTACTGACTGGTTTAATGGTGTCTGAGTGTGCTGATCATAAAAGGTACGGTGCCAGTTCAGTCGCTTCCTTTCTGTCTTGAATTCTGTCTCTCTACACAATATATACCTGTCTCTATATACAATGTATACATGTGTAATGCCTACACCCAAGACAAATCTTTTCTCTTCCTGCCTTCTTCAATTTGTGAGACGGAGCATTCTGTTGTCTTGATGGATTTTCCTGCAACCACACGCCAACACACTGTTCTCCAAGAATAGGATTTCAGCTTACAGTTGATACAGCGAACTCAAGTGACTGGAGTCTCAGAAACACGCCTTACTTGGATTTTTCCTCCTTAGTGTTACAGTGTGTGTGATGAAGCCGTGGAAATTCATGGCCAGACAGTCATACTCTGATGTCAAGTCCTCTTCCTTTACAGCCTCTATTTTTAAAACAGTGTGTAGGCACGTCAGCTCACTGCTAGGATTAAAAGACACGCTGTTACTTTCAGTGCTTACTGTGCAGTTGCAAACCACGTGGGAAGGCGGGGGCTGCTTTAGCTGCCATTTAAAAATACCTTTGCGTTTGCTCCCACATCACTTGTATTCTCGTCTCACCACCGTTCTTAACCTCACTTCCGTTCACCCGCCAGAAGGCCTCAGCCATGACCTGAGGGCCTTTCCCAAAGCAAGCCAAGCACGTGATGTTTATTGGTTTTCCTAGATGAGAAGGAAGAAACTCATCTGTAAAATTCTGTTCAAATGGAATTTAATTTAACATGAAAAAAATTCACTGAACCCCCTCTGTGTGCCATGAAAGAAAAGTGAAAGTGTTACTCAGTCACATCTGACTCTTTGTGACCCCATGGACTGCAGTCTGCCAGGCTGCTCTGTCCATGGAACTTTCCAGGCAAGAATACTGAAGTGGGCTGCACTCCCTTCTCCAGGGATCTTCCCGACCCAGGGAGCCAATCCTCGCCTCCTGCGTTGCAGGCAGGTGCGTGGCCGTAAATGGATCCCCATTCCCCTTCCTCACCGGCAGCACCCTCTTCTTTCTCTGCCCTCCTTTCGCCTCCTCCTCACCTCTCCCAGCTTCTTCATTTCACTCACAAGTCAGGGTGAAGGTCAGCCCCCTCCCCCCTCTCCTTTCTCCCCTGCTCTGTAGCAGAAACTAAAGAGGCTTCACCAATGCCACATTATAATCTAAGATTTCCCTTCACTATACATTGAAATTTATTTTTTTAAATTGGGGCATAGCTGTTTTTTTTTAATTGGGGCATAACTGTTTTTTTTATATTTTTTAAAAATATAGTTGTTTGGGGTTTCCCAGGTGGCTCAGTGGTAAAGAATCCTCCTGCCAATGCAGGAGACACAGGTTCGATCCCTGGGTTGGAAAGATCCCCTGGAGAAAGGAATGGCAACCCACTCCAGTATTCTTGCCTAGAAGATCCCATGGACAGAGGAGCCTGGCGGGCTACTGTTCATGGTGTTGAAAAGAATGGGACACATGAGCCACTGAGCACACAGAGCTGCTTTACAATGTTGTGTTAGTTTCTGCTGTACAACAACAGGAATCAATGGTATGTGTGCACATATCCCCTCTCTCTTGGACATCCGTCCCACCCCACTCCACCCCACCTCCATCCCAGTCTCGGTTGTCACAGAGCACCAAGCTGAGCTCCCTGTCCTGTACAGCCGGTTCCCACCAGCCATCTGCTTCACACGGTAGTGTGTGTATGTCAGTCCCAACCTCCCAGCTCATTCCACCACCCCCACCATGTCCACACATCCATTCTGTACACCCACATCTCTATTCCTGCTCTGCAAATAGGTTCATGTGCCCCATTTATCTAGATTCCACATATATGCATTAGTATACAATATTTGTTTTCCTCTTTCTGACTTTTTTCACTTGGCGTGGGAAATATTACTCAGCCATAAAAAGGAATGAAATTGGGCCATTTGCAATTTCTTTTTAATGGCTGTCTTCCATCCCTTTCTCATCCTACTAGATACCCTTCCTCTTCCTGTTATTACCTCTGTAGGTAAAATCGTTTCACCTGACTCAGCTACAATTCCATCATTTCTAACTATGCTACTATTTCTAATCTTCTAACAAGAGCCTCTCTACTCTCCCTCCTGTTAATTTGAGACTTCCTCCTTCAGAGGAAAGACTTAATGGCTGTTTCCTGCCTTAGGACGGTGCATTCGGCTGTCCCCTACTGAGTCCGTAATTCCTGGGTCAAGAATTAGGCATCCAGGGACTTCCCCGGTGGTCCAGTAGTTAAAAATTCTCCTTCCAATGCAGGGGATGTGAGGTCCACCCCTGGTTTGAAAGCTAAAAGATCCCATATGCCTCACAGCCAAAAAGCCAAAAACAGAAGCAATACTCTAACAAACTCAGGAAAGACTGTAAAAATACTAAAAAAACAACAAGAGGCATCTGAAGAGAGAAAAGGTGTTTAGAATCTCCCAGGAGATGACAACGGTATAAACACACAATTGGAACACAAGGTCCTCTAGTGTTCTAATAGAAAGATGAGGCTTCCCAGGTGGCTAGTGGTGAGGAAACCGCCTGCCAGTGCAGATGTAAGAGATGTGGGTTGCGAGTTGGATCCCTGGGTTGGGAAGATTCCCTGGAGGAGGGCATGGCAACCCACTCCAGTATTCTTGCCTGGAAAATCCCATGGACAAAGGAGCCAGGCGGGCTACAGTCCATAGTGACTTAGCACACAGCACATATTGATCTGTCTAAGCCTAACCATCCATAAACTTAAAGTGGGACAATATCTACCTCCTGGACAGAAGCAAGAGGGACACGAGGCAGCACAAGTGAAAGTACCAAAAAGCAAAGCAGAGCACAGTACAAATATAAGTGCTGTATATGGTGGTGAGCACATGTCCCTAATTTTAGGAAGTGCCCAAGGTACGTGTTTGTAAGTGTATCTCATTTAATCCTCAAGACCTACTATGGAGATAGCCTGACCCCTGGGTCACGTGGAAGGATTTTCCAGGCAAAAATTTTACAGCATTCTTATAGTTTTCTTACCAATCTCTACTTCCTTTGTTTCATTTTGTAGAGGCGCTGTAATTTCAGGAGGCAAAGAAGAGCCCTTCCCTTCTGAAATCAAAGACAAAGACAGAATTTCAATATTTGGAGAACACTGATACTGAAATCAAAGACAAAGACAGAATTTCAGTATTTGGAGAGCACTGAGTACTTGTCAATACAAAGGTTGTATTTTCACATTTCTGTCCTATTTCATAGTGACGTTTCTCAGATTTTTCGATAGTGATCCATGGCAACAAATATACATGTATGCACATACACCTCCCCCCACACACACAAATGAAACAAAAACAGCCAAGCAATACCTTTCTGTTACTAGCTATGTTTTTTTTTTAATTTTCTCTTCTCTTTTTTTATTGTTAAAACAAATACTATGCAAACCATTAAATGAATTGCATAATGTAGCAATTGCCAGAAAACCTCCATTCTATAGAATAGGCGTAACGCTACAGGGAAGATTTCAAAAGACCCATGAAAGTGATAAACACATCAGTCTACATTTTTGCTTGCAACCTTCCACCTGTGTGGCTTGTGTAGTCTTGTTGCTTAGACATGGTAAAAACATTCTCAAAGGTTCTGTAAAAAGGGAGAAGCCTATTTAATCTCTAATATAACTAACTGAATTAGAAGTTAGTTCTAATGGAGCATGGATGCATTCCTGTACCCCTTGATTCTCACTTATTTCAGAATGCTGTGATTAAGGACCTCTGTGGGGTTTGATGTTGAACACTGAGAGACATGAGCACAGATGAGGTCCCGTGCTGTGCATTTTACAGGGGTGGAGCCCTGGGAAACTCCAGACAAAACTCTTGCCCACTATTGTTCTGGCCAAAGAAATGTGCCAGGCATATAGGTTTCATCTCTACCCATAGATCAAGCTATGCAGAGGAGACCCCAACTCTTTGTAGATCTGTTGGGTTTGATTGTGAAGCCTTTCCCTTGATGGATTTTTATAGAATGTAAAGTGAACTTGAAATAAAAATTAGAATTAAATGACCTATCTAAGGTTGTAGATGATGATGAAAGCCTTGCAGATCAAGATTGAAAACCACCCAATAATATCTATGTGTATCTTTATAGTTTCTCATTATACTTCTAATCCAGTTAGTTATATCAGAGATAAATAGATCTTGCTCTATTTACAGAAACTCTGACAAGACATTGGAAGAAAGAGAGTTAATCTTGCTCTTCAAATGGTTGAGATGCTGTTCAAAAAAATGTTAGGTGACTGCAGTACCTTTGAAAAATTAAAACATAGAGGAGATAGCAGATGTGGCTTTGGATTAGTAGTGTAATTTTGTCCCTCCCTCAAATGTCTTAAAACTTGATGGTGTATAATTTAGAAAATTTCCTTGCGTCATATTAGAAGATGTGTAAGAAAAGATGAGGCAGGAGGAAGCTCAAGGAGGAGGATAAAATACAGGCAAATCAACAAGAATGACACAAATTCTCTCCTTTTATCTTTTTTCGATATTGCCCTTGTTACATTCAGTAGCTTACCAGTAACTGTGAATGATTTGGTTGCTGTTACAATATACTTGACTCCATATTCGTTGTGCATAAATTTACATGTATAATCACCAGTATCCTTGTTGGTTGCATCACCAATCAGCAAAAACGATTTGTGTGCCAGGTACCTTGGTCCTTGGAGAACTTCACAGTTCTGAAATGAAAGTTTCCAGTCCACTTTTACTAATTCTTTCATACCTATTTTGATTGTATATTTTCATCTATTTCCCGGCAAGTTTCTTTTTACCTTAAACCACTCAACAGGCTGTGTCCAATTGTAGCGGTCAATTGTAGGACAAAATATTCGGGAATTTTTTTCTGATCCAGATGTCGTTGAATATATCAGATAATTTGGAATATTGCAATCTGGTTGTTTTTCAACAATGGTGACATTCACATATCCAGTCTTATTGGAGGTAGGACTATTAAAATAAAGTAAGCAATTTTTAAAAAGTCGCTTAGCGTTATGCAATAATTTAATCCAACTCTAACTTTTACTTAATATTATTTTGCATTATGAAATGACTTAATTCAACTCTTAATCCAGCAAGAATATTGGAGTGGATTGTCATTTCCTTCTCTAGAGGATTTTCCCAAGCCAGAGATCAAACCTGTGTCTCCTCATTGGCAGGTATTTACCACTGAGCCTCCAGGGAAGCCTAATCCGACTAATTTTTACTTAGTATTAGCATTGTGAAATGGCTGACTCTGACTCTAACCTTTACTTAATACTAACATTACGAAATAATTCAACTCTAATTTTTCTTCCTAAAACAATTGATATAGAGTAGTTCTTATTTTAAAATAGTCATTCGAATCTAAAGTTTTAATTGCTCTTTTGGTTACATTTTAAATAAAATATAACCCCTTGTAGCTGCTGTTCAGTTGCTCAGTCGTGTCCAGCTCTGTGCAGTCCCGTGGACTGTAGCCCATCAGATTCATCTATCCACGGGGTCCTCCAGGCAAGAATAGTGGAGCAGGTTACCACTTCCTTCTCCAGCAGATCTTCTGGACGAACTCACATCTCCTGTATTGGCGGGCAGATTCTTTACCACTAAGCCACCAGCGAAGCTTAAAGCATAACCCCTACTGTAGCCTTAAAAATGACTCCCTCACCATTTCTCTATAGACTAGATATGCTGTCACACCAACACCTAATATAATAATGAAAATAATTAGTGTCTATTAAGAGTTTTCCATGTACCATTTATGGTGGTAACGTTATCTCATTTTATGCTCATAACAGGCTCTGAAGTGGGTTCTGTCATCATGTGTATTTGACAAATGAGGGAACAGAGAAGGAGAAGCAACTTAACAACAGCACCCAGACAAGCAGTGAGGACCGTGGACTCAAAACTGACACTATCTGACCTCAGAGCCCAGGCACCGAGCTAGAGCAACTTGCCTTTTGACCTAGTTGGTCTCATAGTTTATATTTACCAAACAGCCACACGGCATTTATGATTCAACATTGGTGGCAACTGCATGCAGAGTAATGGACTCGGGCTTGCCCCTCAGGTGGAAGGCCCAGGTGACTACCCTTTCCATTCGTCACAAGCCTAGCCTAGATGGCATATATCTAGGCCACTGCTCTTTATACTGGATTGTTCTTATTTGGACTCCAAGTGAGTGAGTGCTCTCCGTTTCTCAGCCACAGAACAACCTGGTCTTTTTCTAATTGGGCTACAAGTTAAGCCCTGCAATTATACATCCAAATAGCTCACCAGGGACTTCCCTGGTGGTCCAGTGGTTAAGACTGTGTGAGTCCACTGCAGGGGACACATCTGGAACAGAGCTCAGTCCCCGTTTGGGGAACTAAAATACTGCATGCTTTGCAGTGCCTCCAGTAATAATAACGAATTGTTAACCACCCCTGAACTTCACCATGAAGACATTCCTAGAAGTGCTCTTTTCTTCAGATTACTTCACAATTTGACTGACCAGAGAGGTCTAGAAAGGGAAGAGAAGTGAGGCGTCTCAGAATATCAGTTGTTAAGGACAAAAGAGCAGGCCTGGATAATACCCTCTGACAATGCAGGTATAAAATCCAGAGTCGCTGACTTTGGCTGGGAGGAACTTGAGATGCTTCCCTGAGGCAAGTATCCGATTTCCTCTCTGAGTAGAAATAATTTTGTTGGTTTCTGAGCAATACCAGTCCACACGGTATGAAGAGTTTCCTTTTCTGGAACATATCACAATTAAAGCCTCATTTTCCAGGCCCAAAAATGTTCTGCCTGCAAATTAAAAACAAACAAACAAACATATAAATTTCTTGAAGCGATCATATGAAAAGGTTACAATTTTGCTATTCTAACTATCCCCTTCTAAGCTTCTCCAATGGCTTGTTGGTAAAGGACCTGCCTGCCAATGCAGGAGACTTGGGTTTGATCCCTAGATCAGGAAGATCCCCTGGAGTAGGAAATGGAAACTTGCTCCAATATTCTTGACTGGGAAATCTCTTGGACAGAGGAGCCTGCCAGGCTACAATCTATGGGGTCTCGAAGAGTCGGACATGACTTAATGATTAAACAACATCAAGATTAAATTGAGAAAGCTGTCATACTTTGTGATACTTTGAGAAAGAATAAGTAAATCATCTAAGCTCTTTTATGAAATATTCTAATGGGTCCCCTGGAGAAGGAAATGGCAATCCATTCCAGTATTCTTGCCTGGAAAAGTCCATGGACAGAGGAACCTGACAGGCTACAGTCCAGGGAATTGCAGAGTTGGACACAACTGAGTGACTAACAGTGGGTACATAAATTAGTGATTTAACCTGGACCTTGATCCTCCAGGTGGCTCCAAAGAAAAGCAGCTGAGTCCACCTACACAAAGCATGTTGTCGAGTCGACAAACGCTGACCATACCTTCTATGTGCAGGCATCATGGTACATTTTGAATGCATTAAATCAAAATGATGCTGTATTTGTTATAAAAAATTTATCCCCATAAAGAGGACAAATGAAGAACTGCTGATGAAGAATAACTCTAAGGACTTCCCTGGTGGCACAGTGGATAAGAATCCCCCTGCTAATGCAGAGGACACACGTTCTATCCCTGGTCTGGTAATATCCCACATGCTGCAGGGCAACCCACAATGAAGAGCAGCCCCTGGTCACTGCAACTACAAAAAGCCTGTTTGCAGCAACAAGGACCCAGAGCAAGCAAAAATAAGTAATAAATGAATTTTTAAAAAACAATGACTGTAGAACATAAATAAACTCTCCACACTGCCATTCAGAGCAATTGGATAGCAAGGCACATGTTCTTGGAATTACCTAATTAAAATTGTTTTAAATCTCAGTTCAAAAGCAATACTTACTAAACCTAGCTGATGAGGAAGCTATGAGAGCTGTTAGAATTATCAAGACCCAAAGTCTCATTCTCAGTTTCTCAAGCAAGAGCAGGTGCTGAGAATCGAGTCCCAAGATGATTCAGGTCGAATTTGTGACATCCAGTGGCAAAGCTCCCACCTAGGAGATTGATGATATTCCCTCAGACAGATAGTTGCAAAGAACTGTCAGTATCTCTACCAAAAAAATTAATCACGCAAAATCACAAGCAAGCAATTATCCTCCAATTAAAAATAATTTAAAAACCAATTATTATCCAATTAAAAATAATTTTTTAAATTCACAAGCGAAATATTTATAGCCATGATTTTGTCTTGCTTAATACCCCTGCCCACTGCAAGGAGGATTCATCCTTAGCAGATCTTTAGTATATGAGCTGACTTCAGACACACATCATTGAATGCTAGACCTTGGGGCCATGCAGACCTTATGAGGGCCGTCCTGTTTCACTGTTTCATGATTGAAGCTAAATTAAGAGGAAAAAAATAAATTTCTATTTTTGAAAAAAAAAATCATAAAATTCAAGTGACCGTAGACAACACAGTATTATAAATGCTGACATAAAAGCACAAACATCCACGCAAGCTGGCAACTGGCTGTGGATCTACATGATCCCCTTCTTCCCCCAAGAACACAAGCAAGCTGTCATCCCATATTTCCTAAGGATTATAAGAAAGGGTTGGGTAAAACGGTCATCAAATTATTGCCCTAGATACTATGCTAAACCCTCAAAAACATGTCTCTCACCCTGTTTCTCCCCAAGATCCACCAAAGGCTTTCTAAGACGAGTTGAAGATCTATGAAAGGCAATTACATTTTTTTTCTTTCAACAAAAGGATAACAGCTATATTTTTTTTTTTTCTTAAAAAGTCAGAGGAAAGATGGAACCAGTAAAGAAACCAACAAATAACCCTTAGTATATTTCAGGATAGCACATTTCCTCTAAACATGAATTGTTGGTACTCTTCTTATTATGTGTATGGAGACATTTTCACTGTGAACTTAAGTAAAGGATGCTTACCCAAAGTGAAGGGCAGAAGGAAAGAATTTCAAGTCAGTGACTGAGCCGTGAAGATTTTCTGGTTCTTGCAGCTTCTTCCTTATAAACTCCCCACACTCACAAATTCCCTCTTTTATTTTAAAGGGGAGATAAGAGACCTCCTTCCACACACCCACTCCACCCACCCTAAAATTTCATCTTGAGCCAAAATCCATGACTCGTTCAAAAGTGCCGATTCACTGTACACCAAGAACTCTTGACCCCAGTATATAAATATTTAAGGACAACAGAATAATCCTTTGGAAGAAGTAATCAGATCTTATCCCATTTTAGCATCAGTTACTCAAGTTAATGCTTGGTGTTTGTGGCTCCGATATTATTACCCTTTGAGTTCCAAATGGTCTGGAAATCCAGGAACCCCACGACTGCCCATCCAGATACTCCTTGATCGTTTATTTGGCAGACTCTAGCGAGGAAGGCTCAGCCAGTTAGAGCAGCTTCGGTGCTGAGAGTTTCAAAGGCAAATGGGGACAAGAAATGAGAAGTAAACAGACTCCAAGGGATTTTGCAAGTGTACTGTTTAAGGTCCAGAACTAACACAGTCTCATCCAAACACAGATTCCAGATTCTCAGATTCAAGTCCCTACAGGGCTCTTAGACGGGAAAGGCAAGTTTTTCTAAGAAATTCATAGAAACAGAGGGACGTCATTAGACTGTCTAGTGGGGAATGACATGGAAAACCATAACCCTCAACTCTTGGGTTCCATATCAAACAAATGTTAGCTGCAAATTTGCCCTTAGCTCCACATAGCTGGTGTGACTTCAGTCATGAGTAAATTTGACTAACTTTCTAAACTCACCACATCCCAGAAGGATTCTAGGACTGATTCCAGACCATCACAATAATATAATAACCAAAGCTTCTCTAGATTCACTGTGTGTCACATACAGTTCTCAATGACTTACATGTGTTAGCACCTTCATTCTCACAACCACCCAGTGAAACAAGCATGATTATTATTACAGCTGTTTTACAGACAAGGACACCAAGACACCGAGTGTTAGTTGCTCAGTCATGTCCTAGTCTTTGTAACCTCATGGACTGTAGCCTGCCACGCTTCCCTGTCCGTGGTATTATCCAGGTAAGAGTACTGCAGTGGGTTGCTATTCCCTTATCTAGGGGATCTCCCCAACCGAGGGATCTAACCTGGTTCTCCAGCACTGCAGGCAGATTCTTTACTCTCTGACCCACCAGGGAAGCCTTGAGACACCAAGAGGGTAAGCAAATGGTACAAGTTATGTTAAGCTAAGAGATGGAGCCAGAATTTGAACCCAAGCAGGTTGGCTCCAAAGGCTACATTCCTAACCACTATATTATTTTGCTATGATATGATGAAGGTTGAAAGAGGAGGTGCTACCCAAGAAAAGTTCTAGTGGACTTTTGGAGCCAGTCAACAACACCACCACTCTCGCCCTTCTCCCCTGTGGCTGGCAATGTTTTTGAAGCAGGCATCTCCTTCTGCACCAATATCAGTCATGTGGTCTCAGAGGGAGAGATGAAAAGTCTTGTCACTGCTGGGAGATTCACCACAAGATGCTGGCATCACTTCAAGGAATTAGATCTGCTTGTCACTATTCTTGACTTAGTTGTTAAGATCATATGGGCTTTGGCACTGAGAATCTGCTCCACAGAATCAGGAGCAGGCAGGCTTGGAACAGTGCCCAGGACACTGTAACCTCTAGGTAACATTTTGACAAACAAAATAATACTACCTTAAACATACTTACATTTGAATAGAAACTTATATTTTGTATCCTAAAACATCTTAAAATTTTTAAATTAAGTTTAGGCATTTATTCATTCAGACTAGGCCATGATCTCCAAGTGAAAGTGGAGACTGAAAAAGTTGGCTTAAAGGTCAACATTCAGAAAACGAAGATCATGGCATCTGGTCCCATCACTTCATGGGAAATAGAAGGGGAAACAGTGGAAACAGTGTCAGACTTTGTTTTTTTGGACTCCAAAATCACTGCAGATGGTGACTGCAGCCACAAAATTAGAAGACACTTACTCCTGGAAAGGAAAGTTATGACCAACCTAGATAGTATATTCAAAAGCAGAGACATTACTTTGCCAACAAAGGTCCATCTAGTCAAGGCTATGGTTTTTCCTATGGTCATGTATGGATGTGAGAGTTGGACTATGAAGAAGGCTGAGTGCCAAAGAATTGATGCTTTTGAACTGTGGTGTTGGAGAAGACTCTTGAGAGTCCCTTGGACTGCAAAGAGATCCAACCCGTCCAGTCTGAAGATCAGCCCTGGGATTTCTTTGGAAGGAATGATGCTAAAGCTGAAACTCCAATACTTTGGCCACCTCATGCGAAGAGTTGCCTCATTAGAAAAGACTCTGATACTGGGAGGGATTGGGGGCAGGAAAAGGGGACGACAGAGGATGAGATGGCTGGATGGCATCACTGACTCGATGGACTTGAGTCTGAGTGAACTCTGGGAGTTGGTGATGGACAGGGAGGCCTGGTGTGCGGGGATTCATGGGGTTGCAAAGAGTCGGACACGACTGAGTAACTGAACTGAACTGAATTGAGGCCATGGCTATCTTGGTTTCCTAGTTTTCAATAAGGGTTTAGTTAGAGTTTTAATAGCATACCCATGATATCTTGCAGAAGCATTTAATAAAGTCTAGCTTTTGTGATAAATGAAAGCTATCACTATAAAATGATTCAATTATTCAACAATTAAGTCCTTGCATTGAAAGTACAATATTGCATAGTACTTATCATCAGCAACATTCAAATTTTACAGATTAAAATAAAAACCCAAGGATGAGACTGGTTAAATAATTTAACCAAGCTCACACAGTTGCGGCTGGGGTTAAAACCAGACTTGCTGAACTTCAAAGACACATCTCCCCCCCTCCCCCGCCCCAATCTTAACTAAAAAGAGATTACAGTGGTAGATCTTTCCTTATGATTGAGACAGAGAGATGAAATAAAATAAATAGCCCTAATTTACTTTAAGCCCATTTATATAGAGAACTAAGCCATTTTGGCCTCTAACTACTATGATACCATCTAGTGCAAAAGTATAGTAGTTTATAATAACTGAGCAAGATAAAACATGAAAGGCAAGGGCTTCCAATAAATAACTAAATTCAAGATATGGAGCAGCCATGAATTCTGCCAAGTTAAGCAGAAATCTTCCAATGCCTGCTGACTGCAAGGGCAGATTACCCCTTTTTTAAAAAGAATTCTCAGAATTACTCTTCATTTTCAGAATTAGTCTAAACTAATTTGGCCATAGGGGGCTTCCCAGCTGATGTTGTGGTAAAGAACCTGCCTGCCAGTGCAGGAGTCTCCGGTTCTATCCCTAGGTCCAGGAAGATCCCCTGGAGGAGGGTTTGGCAACCATGCCAGTACTCTTGCCTGGAGAATCCCATGGACTGAGGAGCCTGGCGGGCTACAGTCCACAGTGTCACAAAGAGTCGGACATGACTGAAGCAACTAAGCAAAAAATTTGGCTGTATATTTTTTCTCCTAATTACTAAGATGGAGCCTGGACATGGGACAGGGTTTGGAGTGAAAGTCCCTCAGTATGGGACGTGTACAGCCAGACAGACCTCTTAGACATACAGCTGGAGATGTCAAGGCATCAGTGAGCTATTTGCTGCTGAAGTTCTGGAGATACATGTAGGTTAGAGACCTATATCCATATATATATAAATTCAGAATACATGAGTATATAGATGAAATTAAACCCACCAGACTGCAGGAGATCTTCCAGAGTGCAAGCAGATAGACCTTGAAGCTACACAAGAGAAAAGCTGCTCGCCTTCCCTGGAAAACTTCCCTGGAGAGAGGTATTCATCCTTCCTTCATAGATCAGTTTGAACCTCTGTGTGTAAATCACTGCAGAAGCATTGAGAATTTTGCTTTTGTTGTTAGTCACTGAGTTTTGTCTGTCTTTTGAGACCCCATGGACTGTAGCCCACCAGGCTCCTTTTTCGTGAGTTGCTCCAGGCAAGAGTACTGGAGTGGTTTGCCATTTCCTTCTCCCGGGGATCTTCCTGACCCTGGGATTGAACCCAGTTTCTTGCATTGGCAGGTGGATTCTTTACCAGTGAGCCACTTGGGAAGCCCCATCTTTCTCCATACTTGCAAAAAACTGGAAAGTGTGGAAGGGCAAGCAGAGAAATACAGACCCACATAATCATAGGACAAATATTTTGAAGGACGTAGATGAAGAGTTCTCCTACTGGAAAAGCAGGAATCCGAAAACCAAAGACATCACCGATCTTTTTGAGCTACTGGTCCACATATCCAAATATAGAAGGGTCAATCTCCTCACCTACACAGTCTGTTCAAGAGCAGAGAGAACTGTCCTTCCTGTTGGTTCTGTGATTCAAATCAGCAGCCACAACAGGCCATCAGTAGAGCACAGAGGTGAAGATTCCCAAAGTAGGAAAAGTAAGAAAATAATGATGACGATGAGGGCTGACCTTATTAAGCATTTGATGTTAGCTAGCTGGTGGTTTAGTCACTAAGTCATGTCTAACTCTTGTGACCCCATGAACTGTAGACTGCCAGGCCCCTCTGTCCATGGGATTTCCTGGGCAAGAATACTGGAGTGGGTTGTCATTTCCTTCTCCAGGGGATCTTCCTGACCCAGGGATCAAACCCAGCTCTCCTGCACTGCAGGCAGATTCTCTACTGACTGAGCCACCTATGACTTTACACTCATTTCATCTGTAGACACCACCCTCTGAGCCTGACGTTAGTACTAATATGCTGGCTTTATAAGTGAATAGTATAAGAATTAAAGCAGTTAGATGAATAGCATAGAGTCATCAGTGAGAGTAAGAGCAGGGATTAAATGTGGGTTTGTGGGTGTCGGAGCTTTCTCTCACATACTGTATACAGACTAGCAGAAATGTCATGACAAGGTCCATATTGAGACTTTGGGGGCAATGACTCAGGAATATGTCATTGAATATGGCACATGAATATGCATACCTGCCTCTTCTCCACACCTGATACACAGTGGGCACAGCTTTAGGGACCAGCTCTACCACATTGACCCTGCACGCTTTGTTGAGAGCCTTCAGAGAGGGGAGGAATAGAGCCATCAACCAGAGGTCCCCATGCCAGACATGGGTTTGAGTCAGTTATTCCTCCCTACCCACCACTCCCCTCAAAAAATGGGCCCCCAGCAGCCCTCCTCCTGAAACACATCACTCTCTTTTTTCATCCTATTTCCTTCTCCCCTTCCACACACCACATTCCTCTCCCCTGCCCCCCCCCACCCCTACCAAGGAGCTCCTTTCTTGCCAAGATTTTTTCCCTTCTCCACCATCTGAGCAGATTCCATTTCTGAATTTCAGCGGATTCCAGCAAGAACAATTCTGGAATATGAGCACTCTGCATGTACTGTATACCAGCAGACCCCTCCCAAGCCCACCCTCCTCCATTTCTTTTCCAATACAGCAGGCCAGTGGGCTTCCCATTTGGTGCCAGCAGTAAAGAACCCACCCACCAATGCAGGCAACATAAGAGACACAGGTTCAATCCTTGGGTCAGGAAGATCCCCTGGAGGAGGGCATAGCAACCCAATCCTGTATTCTTTCTTGGAGAATCCCATGGACAGAGGAGCCTGGCAGCCTACGGTCCATAACACATCACAAAGGGTCAGAAATGACTGAAGCAACTTAGCATGCACATGAGGCCAAAGCTCCATGTAATACAAACAAGACTTTAAGGGACTTCATCACTCTGTACCTTGGTTTTCCCACTGGTAAGACGACCTTTTTCATAAACAGAAAACCAAGGGCATTGATTATTTTCAACCTAAATTTTTGTGTTCAAATTCCATTCCCGTTAAGATCAAAGCATTTTTTAAAAACACTCCAAGGAAAGACACTTACCATCCAGCTAGTGAGCTCTTTCTTCCCCAGCTTCCTACCAGCAGAGTTTGCTAACTCGAAAGACCAGTTCTCTAACAGCTCTGTGCTACATATGATAGCCACACTTCTTTTGACACCTTCCATCATCCTTATCAGTTAAGAGACAGGAACCAAGTTGCTGATGAGTGGCTCTGTTAACAAATACTGTCTTCAGTTTGCACCATGTTCTCCTACGTGAAAGATCTCTGATGAAGCTGCACTTTCCACTGCAACGGTAGCTCTGCAGATGGTCACATTTCCTCTTAGCTCTGTTTTATCTTCCTTGTGGGTAACTTTTTCAGCAAAATCTCCTGACTTAATCTAGGTGGCAGGTCACTCGGTGCCCTTACAATGAGTTGGCAGCTGAAACTATGGCTCTAAGAACAGCAGTGTACATTTCTGCAGGAGGTTTTACTGTTGATGCCACAAAGTCTATGTTTTGAAAACTTGATATGATTGGGTGCCTCAGCATGAACCAGGCTCTGCGCGCAGGGATCTCTGCACACACTGACCCCTGCACTCCTCAGAGGCTTAGTGGACGCTCGGAGGGGCTGATCAATTACCTTACTCAGGGCAACAGCCAAAATCAAAAGCCTCTGTAACTGGGCTCTTTCCATGAGAATTCCAAATAAACTGACTTTAATCATCTATGTGGTTTTATTATTGTTGTTATATTTTTGGCTGTGCTGGGTCTTTGTTGCTAACGGGGCATTTCTCTAGCTGTGGTGAGCAGGGGCTGCTCTCTAGTTCATGCTCAGGCTTCTCATCGCGGTGGCTTTGCTGGTTGTGGAGTGTGGGCTCCAGGACACATTGGCTTCAGTAGTTTCAGCTCCCGCGCTCTGGAGCCCAGGTTGGATATTTGCGGCACAGGAGCTTAGTTGCTCTGGAGAATGTGGCATTATCCTGGGCCAGGGGGTCATACTAGTATCCCCCTCATTGCAAGGTGGCCTCCTAACCACTAGATACCAGGGAAGCCCATTGTGATTATTTTTCTTACAGCCCATGGAATTCTCCAGGCCAGAATACTGGAGTAGGGTAGCCTTTCCCCTCTCCATTCAAACTGTTGGTGACTTGCAAATGATCAAGATATACCATCTGCCAAGGACTCTAATACAGTAGAAAGAGCCGGAGCTTTAGATCCAGAGGGTTTTTCTCTCACTGACTGTGTCGCTTTGGGCAAATTTCCCACCCTCCCTAAGTCTCAGTGCAAGTGGGTATTGTTATCAATTGTTGTTTAGTCAGTAGGTGTGTCTGACTCTTTCTGACCCCATGGACTGCAGCCCCTCAGGCTTTCCTGGCCTCCACTATCTCCCAAAGTGTGCTCAAATTCATGTCTATTCAGTTGGTGATGCTATCTAACCATCTTAACCTCTGCAGCCCCCTTCTCTTCCTGACCTCAATCTTTCCCTCTATCTTTTCCAATGAGTTGGCTCTTCACATCAGGTGACCAAAGTATTGGAGCTTCAGCTTCAGCATCAATCCTTGTGATGAATATGCAGGGTTAATTTCCTTTAGGATTGACTAGTGTCAATAGTAAATGAATAATCTAGTATCAGCCATAGTAATGAACACTGCCCTCCCATATAATTAACCCACCAGAATTTATTTGCTTAAAATTCTTTAAAAAACTTCAATTTTTTTTTCAACTTTCCTTCGAGACCCCAGTCTCACCAAAGGAATCAAATCTTCTTCCCTACGATCACCATACATAAAAGATGAAGATCTGCTGCAGAATCCAGTTGTTTACGGCACAGTCTTTAATATGGAGCCCACTTTTAAAATAATTGTTGTTGGAGTATAGTTGCCTTATAATCTTACATTAGTTTCTACTGTATAACAAAGTGAATCAGTCATACCTATCCATACATCCATTCTTGTCTGGGTTTCCTTCCCATTTAGGTCACCACCGAGAACTGGGTAGAGTTCCCTGTGCTCTACACTGAACTTTCATGAGTTACCGATTTTATACTTGGTATCAGTAGTGTATTTATGTCAATCCCAATCTCCCAGTTTATCCCCCCAGGTGTCCGTGCATTTGCTCTCTATGACTGCGTCATACAGAGTGAAGGAAGTCAGAAAGACAAAAACAAATACTGCATATTAATCTGTGTGTGTATGTGTGGAGTTTAGAAAAATGGCACAGAGAAATCTACTTTCACACAGAGTCGTTTATCCCTTTTTCACAGCTAGAGATTTAGAGAAAATGCACTTAAGCCAGAAACCAAGCCGTATGTATTGATGTGCCCAGCATTCCGTGGAGCATTGTGAGAGATCTGAAGTCAGGAAGAAACTCATTCCTGATCTTGAGGAACTTAATCTTTACCCCAGAAAGGAGGATGAAGGGAAGGTGCATGCATGCATGTTAAGTCGCTTCAGTCATGTCTGACTCTTCGAATCCCCATGGACTATAGCCCATCAGGCTCCTCTGTCCATGGGATTCTCCAGGCAAGAATACTGGAGTGGGTTGCCATGCCCTTCTCCAGGGGATCTTCCTGACCCAGGGATCGAACACCCTCTTATGTTTCCTGCATTGGCAGGCAGATTCTTTACCTCTAGCACCATCTGAGGGGAAGGCAGCATTTTACAAACCTGAAACAATTTGAGTTCAAATTAGAAATTTGCAACAGTCCAGATGTTTTTAAAAATTAGAGCAGGTTATAGACAGAGGAGCCTGGTGGGCTACAGTCCATGGGGCCGCAGAGAGTCAGACAGGACTGAGTGACTAAGCACAGGGCAGTACATTGAGAAACTCTTGAGTGGAGTTTAAAAAAACCTTTCTGGCACAGTGAAGTTATGGCTTACCCTAAATCTAGATCTCTTGACATTCCTTATCATAGTATGAATGTTAAGATAGCAGAACAGGGTCTAGAAACAGTGGCCAACTCTTCTGTGGAACATCTTTCAAAGAACTTCTCAGCACTGGTGCTGACGTACTTGACTGATATCAAGATGATTAACAGCATCTTCAGTGTTTCCATTACCAGCTCAGGACATTTTGTGAAGTTCAGGGAGGCCGCCATCTATCAGGGTCCATCAGGTTTTGTAAGAAAGAAGGAAATGTTTGATGGAAGATAAGGGGCCTCAGCAGCTGTGAGTGGCTTCAGGAGGATTCTTTTTCTCTGTCTTCAAGGTCTCTGCAGAATGTAGAATCCAGAGATACTTGCTGATGTACCCAAGTAGCAGGGAGAGACTGGGTGAGCCTGGGAGGGGCCAGAGACTGCTCCCTTGAGGATCTCACCCCACCCCCAGACCTGAAGACCTGATTGGCACCTCAGGCCATAGCCTCTAAAAATGACTGCCTCCCCTGGAGGTGAGTCTCCTAAACAAAAGTGCCCCAGAACTGATGGAAGGCTACACTTCTTTAAGGAGGCACAAGGCATCTGTGATAATTCACCATTCAATGACACGAAAGGAAATTGGCCAAGCTTTTTCATTTGAAATGAGGACAGACTGGTGCGGCTGGAAGATCCAAAAACGTTTGTTGTCTGTGTGTGTGTGTATGTGCACACACACATGTGCAAGAGCTTATTTATGTTTGCATATGGACTTTGTCCACATCTTTACCCAAACCAAAAGGAGCTTTTAAATGGCACAAATCAGAGCTTTTGACATTGACATTGACATTACAATCCCTGGTGTGGGAAGATCCCAGGTGCCACAGAGCAAAGAAGCCTGTGCACCACAGCTATTGAGCCTGTGCTCTAGAGCCAGGGAGCCAAACGACTGAGCCCACGTGCTGCAAGTACCGATGTCCACACGACTGAATGACTCAGCACACATGCACATACACCAACTGGAAGAAAAATTTGATCTGAACAATTACAGTTTTTTACATCCTCTCTCTTCCTCTCCTTCTCTCTCTCTCTCTCCCCTCCTCCCCCAACACACTGACAGACACACATATATTCTTCTTCTCCAAAAAACCAACCAACAACAAAAGGGAATGTTTACCCAATGGCTTTTATAAAATATGTTTATCTCCCTCCACATTTTAACAAAGTTCAGTGTTCATGTGTCCCCTGCTAGACTTGAGACATTTAAACTAAAGGATGAGCAGCTGAGTAGCTATAAATTGTGAGGTCCCAATAAAAAAGTCCCTTTACTCAGTGTGACAGCCAGCTTCCAGGAGGGCTCCCAATGACCCCTTCCTCCTGTTGTGCACACCCGTGCAGAGTCCTGTCTCACACTGTCAGCGTGACCAATAAAACATGGGGTAAGCCATCACATGCCACCTCCAAGATTATGAAGAACACGTGGCTACCATCTTGGTCCTCTCTCTGGAGTCACTGTGTCTCAGAGAAGCCCCATGAGTGTTTCACGTAGAGAGGAGCCAGAGCTTCATGCCAATGGCCCACATGAGTGAGCCTGGAGGGAGGTCTTCCAGTGGCCGTAAATCTCCTGGCCAACAGGTCGACCACTACTTTATGGAAGACTGGGAAGTGGAACCACCCAGCTAAGTCACTCTCGGATCCCTAACCCACAGAACGTATGTGAGACAGAAATATGTATTGTTTAGGCTACCCAGTTTTAGAGTCATTTCTTATACAGAAACAGGTAACTTACAGTGGACAATAACGTGTCAGTCATTATTTTCCTTGTGACTCTGTCAACAAGGAGATAGAAGTCAGGGGTCCTTACTAATATGAAATGACTTTCATTTACAAATTCAGTTTCTCCTGAGTGAATTCAGACAGAGAAGGTGAAATATCCTATGACATCCCTAAAATGTGGAATCTGAAAAGAAATGATACAAATGAACTTATTTAGGAAACAAAAAAGACTCACAGACTTAGAGAACATTGTTACAGTTGCTAGTGGGGAAGGGTAGGGGAAGGGGTTGTTAGTTTAGGATGGACATGCACACCTGCTGTATCTAAGGTGGATAATCAGCAAGGACCGACTGTACAGCACAGGGAACTCTGCTCAGTGCTATGCGGCTGCCTGGAGGGGAGGAGAGTTTGGGGGAAAATGGATACATGTATATGTATGGCTGAGTTCCTTTGCCGTCCACCTGAAACTATCACAACATTTTTAATTGGTTATACCCCCAATACAAAATTAAAAGTTTAAAACAAAAATTTCAACCTCTAGTCCTGTTAAAGAGGCCTTCTGTGATCTGTGTTGTTGGGAAGTTGCTCTGTCGTATCTCTTTGGAGTTCCTTCATCAGAGACAGCTTCCTACCTTAGAGATTGTGCCACTCTTCTCCTCATCTAATCAGATAAAGTTTCTTCGGTTCTCCGTGCTCATTTTATATAGTCACCAGATGATTGACCGGGTGCCAGAAGTAAACAAGTCTGTTTTATCACAGACATCCTGCCCCTGACATACTGGTCAGTAGTGGCATCTCCGAGGACTCGTGGGGATGGGTCTCTGTGGACAGAGAGCTGACCTGCCTGTGGGTACCAGGAGCACAGCAGACAGACAGCAGAGAGCAGGACAGAGGGCCAGCCCCGGGTCGGGGGGGGGGGCAGAGGGCAGGAGCTGGGCCTCTGGCAGGGGCTGCATGACTTTGAGCAGCCGTCTTTGTCCTGATCTGAAATGTTCTCATCCTGATGTGGTGTCTCCTGGAGCAGCCTCTGCTCCTCAGAATCTCACACAAATGCTTTAGTCTCTCACACAGTGAGAGTGCGAGAGAAAATCTCATGTGTAGGTTTGTCGTTGTTCAGTCACTCAGTCATGTCCGACTCTCTGCAACCTCATGGGCTGTAACCCACCCAGCTTCTCTTCCAGGCAAGAATCATGGAGCGGGTTGCCATGTCCTTCTCCAGAGGATCTTCCCAAACCAGGAATTGAACCTGTGTCTCCTGCATTGGGAAGCAGATTCTTTACCACTGAGCCACCTGGGAAGTCTGACATGCAGGTCTTAATACCTCCCTTTGTGCTGGCCTTTCATCTCTGCAGTCTCGGTTACAAACTCTGCCTGTAACTCCATGAGAACATGAGAAGAAAAGCCCAACTGCAGGTAGGGGGGGGGGGGCAGAGGGCAGGAGCTGGGCCTCTGGCAGGGGCTGCATGACTTTGAGCAGCCGTCTTTGTCCTGATCTGAAATGTTCTCATCCTGATGTGGTGTCTCCTGGAGCAGCCTCTGCTCCTCAGAATCTCACACAAATGCTTTAGTCTCTCACACAGTGAGAGTGCGAGAGAAAATCTCATGTGTAGGTTTGTCGTTGTTCAGTCACTCAGTCATGTCCGACTCTCTGCAACCTCATGGGCTGTAACCCACCCAGCTTCTCTTCCAGGCAAGAATCATGGAGCGGGTTGCCATGTCCTTCTCCAGAGGATCTTCCCAAACCAGGAATTGAACCTGTGTCTCCTGCATTGGGAAGCAGATTCTTTACCACTGAGCCACCTGGGAAGTCTGACATGCAGGTCTTAATACCTCCCTTTGTGCTGGCCTTTCATCTCTGCAGTCTCGGTTACAAACTCTGCCTGTAACTCCATGAGAACATGAGAAGAAAAGCCCAACTGCAGGTCCTGTTCTCATCCACTCCTCCTGTTTAAATAAACGTCAACATTTTCTTCATGGCCCTACATCTTCTAAAACCTAAATACCTAGAAGCTTCCATCTGGGGTTGGTGAAAATTTAAACACGGTCGTCATTTGCTGATATTCTCCAAACCTGTAAACATTCATTCTCAGATTATCTTCTGAAATCAAGTCCAAATATTTTGAAGAAATATTCCAAGAAAACTTAGACTCAGGAAGAAATTTCACAGAAACCACAGACATACATTTGCAGGAAGTCACTTTAATCATCCACTTTAAAGTGTTTCTCTTCAATGTCCTGTCCAGTTCTCCTGAAACCAACTTCTATAATTGAGGACATATTTTTAAAAAGAATTTGTAAATATACTTGTGTAATACATAGCAATAGTTCTGTAACAGGCACTGCATTTTTGTCTGAAGCACAAACAACAGAATATTGAGACACCAGACTAATTTTAAAATCATGTATTTCAGACTATAATGAGTAATACTCAGTGAAGAAATTTTGAATACTTCTGAGTATTATCCCTATAATCATTTTAATCATGTTCACATATTTCCTGTCAGCCCTATATCTAAGAATGTGTATGTGAATATAATTATGCAAGATATATATGTGCTATGTGCTAAGCCACTTCAGTCATGTCCGACTCTTTGTGACACTATGGACTGAAGCCCACCAGACTCCTCTAGGCTTTAAATAAATGGTGTTAAGAACATTTTAGATTTGCTTAAGCATTATAAATATTTTAATAATCAACATTGTAAAATATATTACAAGCAATAGAAAAAATCCAGTTTAATTGATGAAAAAAAATTAAATTCCAGGATGCATTAGAGATTAAAACAGTAAAATTTAAAGCTATAAACATAGAATAAAATATTTAATTGATTATGAGGTGGGAGTAATATTGGTTTTCTGAGCATAACAGCAAATACAGAAACCATAACAACATAGACCAAATCAATTTCATTACCTCTGAACATATTATAAACAGACAGTAAGCAAAAGCCTGGGAAAATATTTGAAAATTTATGTATAGCTTATATATGTAGCATATGTACATATATACACACTCAAATATATACATTCTATGTATGTTACAAATCACTAACAGGAAAGATAATTTAATTTTTTAAATGTTCAAAAAAGGAGGTATAGAATTTTCAGGAAGTTTCACTAGAAGTTTTCAATAAATAAAATGCATCAGAAGTAATTAAGAAATTTAACTCAAATACCATTTCCACTTATCAAATTTGTAAAAGCTTTACAACATTGTAATATACAATAAGAATGTGGAGATGGTGGATGTATAAACTAATACAAACTTTTTAGAGGATAATTTGGAAACATATCAAAATACTCTTTAACTTGGTAGCTTGTGTTCTGTTAATATATTTTTTAAAAGTCATGGAAGTTTAAAAATATTTAGCTCCTCATTGTCAATGCTGTGGACAATAGCAAGAAAAAAAAACCCTGAATATACAAATCAGAAAGAGAAAAACAATTATTGTGTATTAACACATATATATGGAATCTAGAAAAATGGTACAGATGAACCTATTTGCAGGGACGGAACAGAGATGCAGAAGTGGAGAATGAACTTCACAATGAAGGGAAGGAGAGGGTGGGACCACTCGAGAGAGTAGGGTTGACATATACACACGATCATGTGTAAAACAGACAGCTAGTGGGAAGCTGCTGTATAGCTCAGGGAGCTCAGCCTGGTGCTCTGTGATGACCTAGAGCGGGGGATGGGGGTGTGGGAGGGAGGCTCAAGAGGGAGGGGATATACATGTATTCACACTGATTTGCGTTGTTGTATGGCAGAATCCAACACAACATTGTAAAGCAATTATCCTCCAATTTAAAAAAAAAAAACAAAAACAGCCAGAAATAAAAGTCAAGCATATGGCCTTAGGTCAAGGATATCAAAAAATGTAAAAGATGATTCAGGGAAAAATACTCTGAAGCAAAAGCTAACCTTTTATCTTGAATTACCTCAGGAGTGCTCCTGTTTCCAGATTTCACACACACACATACACGCACACAGACACACACACACATTTTTAAGACATTCTCAACAAGGAGGGTGTTGGCAAGGTTCTGCATTTTGACCTTGAGATACGTAAGATGCCAAGAAGAACATGTCTTCAAATAAATGACAGAGATGACTCAACCCTTCTAGTAATCCGAGGCAAAATTACAACTAATCTAATCCAGACAAAGAATCTCCTTATTTTGAGGACGTGATAAAAATTGTGACATAATGAATGAGTCAGTAACGACATATGTGGCCTATCATTTCTCGTGGCAAATTCTCCCTCCAGTAACTAACGTAATCAAGCATAACCATTTTTACATTCTGTTCTCCAGTTTCGTCATGTACTTTAACTTTATTGCCAGTGGTTATGACACTGCCATTCCTGACTGTCCAAGACCACTTTAGCCAGGGGCCAGGGATGGACTTAAATCCTAGTTACTAGTTACTTGATCAGTGCTAAGACAATGTGTAAATAGGACAGTTATTTCTCATACAGCTTCTAGCCGTTTACTAGAGACACTTTTATTATGTATGTTCTGTATTCCAAGTCATATATTAGATATTAAAGAATAAGATGGAAATCAATTCTGAATATTCACGGGAAGGACTAATGCTGAAGCTGAAACTCCAATACTTTGGCTGCTTGATGTGAAGAGCCAACTCACTGGAAAAGACTCTGCTTCTGGGAAAGACTGAGGCCGGGAGGAGAAGGTGGTGACAGAGAATCTCCTTATTTTGAAGCCTCAATAAAAAGAAATTCTGACATAATGTATGAATCAGTAGTAGCCCAGACAATAAAGAATCTGCCTGCAATGTGAGAGACTTGGGTTCGATCTTCTCCCTGGGTTGAGAAGATCCTCTGGAGAAGGGAATGGCAACCCATTCCGGTATTCTTGCCTGGAGAACCCCATGGACAGAGGAGCCTGGGCGGGCTACAGTCCACGGGGTCACAAAGAGGAAGAAAAACATAACCTGGTTATGTTTTTCAAAATATAATATGTTTCTCAAAATATTTTTCTGAGTTCTGTGAGCAGCTCTAGCAAATTAATTGATCCCTAGGAGGAAGTGATTAGGACCTCTCATGTCTAGTCAGTTGGGCAGAAGCACAGGTGGTGATTACCTGTCATTAGACGTGGGTGTGTGTGTATGTGGAGGGGTGGTGTCTCGGAACTGAGACCTCAAACTGTGGAGTCTGATGCCATCTCCAGGTTATGTGCTCGTGTGCACGCATGGTTGCTTCAGTGGTGTCTGGCTCTTTGCAGCCCCATGGACTGTAGCCCACCAGGCTCCTCTGTCCCTGGGATTATCCTGGTAAGAATACTGGAGTGGATTGCCATGCCCTCCTCCCAGGGGATCTTCCCAACCCAGGGATCAAACCTACATCTCCTGCATTGTCAGGTGGATTCTTTATCACTGAGCCATCTGGGAAGCTTATTTATTTGGCTGCTGCTGCTGCTAAGTCGCTTCAGTCATGTCCAACTCTATGCAACCCCATAGACAGCAGCCCACCAGGCTCCTCCGTCCCTGGGATTCTCCAGGCAAGAACACTGGAGTGGGTTGCCATTTCCTTCTCCAACACATGAAAGTGAAAAGTGAAAGTGAAGTCACTCAGTCCTATCAGACTCTTAGCAACCCCATGGACCACAGCCTACCAGGCTCCTCTGTCCATGGGATTTGCCAGGTAAGAGTACTGGAGTGGGGTGCCATTGCCTTCTCCAATTTATTTGGCTAGGTTATACCAAATAGATACATTAAAAATTGCATCTCCTGCATTGCGGTAGATTCGTTACTGTCTGAGCCACCTACAAAGCCCTATCTCCAGGTTATACAGTGTCAGAATTGAGTAGGACCCCCAGCCACTAAGACTTGCTTGCTGGCATGGGAAACACTCCACTTTCCCCCTCCCCTCCAGCACACACACACTTATTGGAACTGGGTGCCAAATCCTGATTGGTCCCAGGACACTGTACTATCACACTGGTAAAGATCAGAAAAACTTTTAATGTTCAGCTTCTGAGTCAGAGAGTTCACTTTCCAGGTTGGTTGGAGAACCTGATCAGAGAAGTCCTTGTTTCCTTCCCCAAGTCCCCATTAACGTAGCAACTTGAGCTAAGAGAGTGTCTGAATTGCTCAGCACCACTCCTCTCACAGCTGAGGCTGAAAGGCCAACTGGGAAAATGAAGCAGGAGGTTTTCGAACATGGTCTCACTGAACCTACCAAAGCCCCAGTATGGCACTTTTAGAAACTCGGCTGATGTGCTATCAGATAACCTTCTTAGTAACAGTCAACTAGCACTTGCTCAAAGTTCTCAGGAGTCAACGTCAAGAGAACTGAACACAGATCTCAGACAAAAGATAATGTAGAGGATGTCTACACCTGACTCCCTCATTTTACAATGAAGTCTTGTCATGTGACGTGATGTGTCCAACACCAGTTGATGTGTGACTGATTCAAGGACAGACTGAACGGCGCTGCTGAGCCATAGCTCTTCACTCAAAGAAGGTGATGACTGCGTCAACCTTCCTTTTCTCCCGAGGACCACTGCTCCAACAGGAACCTTCTTACTGTCTCATCTGGAGGAAGTCATCCAAATTCTGTCACAAGTGCCCCCTCCATAAAAAAGGGATGGTACCAAGTTGTTGGGTTCCCAGGTGGCTCAGCAGTACAGAAACAGCCTGCAGTGTGGAAGATGCAAGTTTGATCCCTCGCTCAGGAAGATCAGAATAGATGATGGATGGACAGAGGGAGAGCTTGTTGCTGTGTATATATATATATATATATATATATATATATATTTAGCAAAAAAAAATGCTATGGAAAGGGTCTTCAGGGACTTCCCTGGTGGTCCAGTGGTTAAGGATCTGCCTTCCAATGAAGGGGATGTGGGTTCAAGCCCTGTTTGGGGAACTAAAATCCCACATGCTACAGGGCAACTAAGCCTAATCTCTGAATTTAGAGAAATGCCCTAGTGCTACAAGGAAGACCCAGCTCAGCCAAAATAAAAAATAAATAGTTTTTTTAAGTGCCTTTAAAGAAAAAATTAAAAAGGACATTTAGTAGTAAAAGAAAAAGAAAGAAATTGATGCCAAGGTTCTAGGCTAACCTCCATGTGACAAGCATCTATACCACAAGATCAGTGGAAGCAGTGTATATTCTCCTCTAGGTGGGCTACCACCTGGAATCAGCAGGGAGCCAGGTCCAATCCCAAGGATGCAGACCACCCCCAGAGAATTATGGAGCAGTGCATTGGAAGGATCTGAGGATTCTGAATGGCTTCTGGAAGCCCATCCAGCCACCATGCCCAGTGCATCTTGCCAGCCATGCACTGCTGCATGAGAGAGGAGTAAATGGATGTCTTGTCTAAGCCAGTCTACACTTGGCCTCTTTCCTCCTCTCTGACTAATGCAGAAGACCCCCTGTATACAGAGTGACTAAGCAGTGTTGAGGACGGCTAACAGTATCAAGTGTAGTCTGCCAGAGAGTGCTTACAAGTTCAAGTCTCACTCTCTCTGCCTAGATGACGAAAACTGCTATGGTAGCTTAGAATCAAATATGTTTTCCCAATAGTAATGTTCCTTCTCAGCAAATAAACCAGACCTCTGCTGGTTCCAGCGTTGACCTCTTCATGCACTATTTCATTGGAAGAAGTGTCCTAAACCTACGTATTTTTATACACAGAATATCTTGTCTTGAGTAAATTCACACATCTCAAGTGCACAGTACTATGATTTTTGATAAACACATAAACCTGTATGGCAGATGCCTTGACTGAGATATGGAACATTTCCACTACCCCTGAGCACTCTTCTGTACTCACCTGAATGTTGTAGCTCACTGAATAACAAATTACCACCAACACTTAGCAACTTAAAACAAGATTCTGTCTTTTTCACGTGATTCCTGAGGGTCAGGAATCCAAAGTGGCTCAGCTGGGTGTCATTGGCTCAGGGTCTCTCAAAAGGAGGAGGAGGGGAGGGTGGTTTGCCTATTCATTTTCTTAATGCTGTCCTCTGATGAGCAAAAGTTTTGAATTATTTAAACTGCATTGAGGTGTAATTTAATTCAACAAAATTTACTCATTTAAAGTGTATAATTAAATGATTTTTAATAAAGTTAACAAGTTGTACAGCTATCACCCTAATTCAGATTTAGAACACTTCCATCATCCCAACAAGATTGTTCAGGCCCATCTAGAGTTCATTTCCCCCATTTCCAAGCCTACCCCAGGCAACTACACTTGGGGTAGAGGTGGAAATCTGCCCACTGTGGTTTCACCCACTGTGGCTATTTCATATCAATGGAAGCGTGCGACATATGGTCTGTGCGTCTGCCTTCTTTCACTTGGCATGTTTCTGAGGTTCTTCCTGTATTTCTATGTATCTAGACTTCATTTCTTTTTATTGCCAAGAGTATTCCATTGCATGGATAGACCAACTTTTGTTTATCCACTCACAAGTTAATGGACATTTGAGCTGTTTCTGCTCTGGACTATTATAAATAATGCTGATATAAAAATTCATGTGCAGAAGTTTTAAATTTTGGTGAAATCTAATACATTCTTTTTAAGTTAGTACTTTCTGGGTCAACTCAGCAAATCTTTGCCCAACCCAAGGCTCTGAAGTGAATTTTTCCTATGTTTTCTTATCAAAGTATTGTATTTTTACTTTTTTCATAGAATCCGCATTAAACTAAAAAGTTTAAACTAAAATGTAAAACCTGACTCTAGGTTGACTTTTTTTTCCCTATGGATACTCAGTTCTTTTATTCCCATCTCTCTAAGGAGTCTTTTTCTCAATAAAGTACTCTGGTGCTAAGTCAAAACCATATCAGTGTGAGTCTATTTCTGGATTCTCTATTTTACCATTCATTTCTCTGTCTTTATTCTGACAACATATAGTCTTGATTACCATAGCTGTATAATAAGTATAAAATCAGGTAGTATAAGTCTTCTAACTTTTTCTTCTCCGAAACTATTCTGACTCTTCTAGGTTCTTCACATGTTCACATAAATTATAAAATCAGCTTGACAATTTCTGCAAATTAGCCTTAAGAATTTTGACTGAAATTATACTGAATTAGTAGGTCAATTTGAAGGGAATTTAAATTTTAGAATTATTTAAATTTCTAATCCATTAACATACTGCATATCTTTATCTATTTATACCTACTATAATTTTTCTCAGCAACATTTTATAGTTAGAAATATAGAGGTTTTATGCATATTGTAAACAATACTCTTAAATTTTATTTTCTAATTGTTCACTACCAGTGTATCAGTTCAGTCTCTCAGTCGTGTCTGACTCTTTGTGACGCCATGAATCATAGCACGCCAGGCCTCCCTGTCCATCACCAACTCCTGGGGCTCACTTAAACTCACGTCCTTCGAGTCGTTGATGCCATCCAGCCATCTCATCCAACTTTTGTTTATCCACTCACAAGTTAATGGACATTTGAGCTGTTTCTGCTCTGGACTATTATAAATAATGCTGATATAAAAATTCATGTGCAGAAGTTTTAAATTTTGGTGAAATCTAATACATTCTTTTTAAGTTAGTACTTTCTGGGTCAACTCAGCAAATCTTTGCCCAACCCAAGGCTCTGAAGTGAATTTTTCCTATGTTTTCTTATCAAAGTATTGTATTTTTACTTTTTTCATAGAATCCGCATTAAACTAAAAAGTTTAAACTAAAATGTAAAACCTGACTCTAGGTTGACTTTTTTTTCCCTATGGATACTCAGTTCTTTTATTCCCATCTCTCTAAGGAGTCTTTTTCTCAATAAAGTACTCTGGTGCTAAGTCAAAACCATATCAGTGTGAGTCTATTTCTGGATTCTCTATTTTACCATTCATTTCTCTGTCTTTATTCTGACAACATATAGTCTTGATTACCATAGCTGTATAATAAGTATAAAATCAGGTAGTATAAGTCTTCTAACTTTTTCTTCTCCGAAACTATTCTGACTCTTCTAGGTTCTTCACATGTTCACATAAATTATAAAATCAGCTTGACAATTTCTGCAAATTAGCCTTAAGAATTTTGACTGAAATTATACTGAATTAGTAGGTCAATTTGAAGGGAATTTAAATTTTAGAATTATTTAAATTTCTAATCCATTAACATACTGCATATCTTTATCTATTTATACCTACTATAATTTTTCTCAGCAACATTTTATAGTTAGAAATATAGAGGTTTTATGCATATTGTAAACAATACTCTTAAATTTTATTTTCTAATTGTTCACTACCAGTGTATCAGTTCAGTCTCTCAGTCGTGTCTGACTCTTTGTGACGCCATGAATCATAGCACGCCAGGCCTCCCTGTCCATCACCAACTCCTGGGGCTCACTTAAACTCACGTCCTTCGAGTCGTTGATGCCATCCAGCCATCTCATCCTCGGTTGTCCCCTTCTCCTCCTGCCCCCAATCCCTCTCAGCATCAGAGTCTTCCAATGAGTCAGTGCAAACTAATTGGAACTGGTCAAACAGGAGATGGCAAGAGTGAACATCTACATTCTAGGAATTAGCGAACTAAAATGGGCTGGAATGGGTGAATTTAACTCAGATAACCATTATATCTACTACTGTGGGCAGGAATCCCTCAGAAGAAATGGAGTAGCTATAATGGTCAACAAAAGAGTATGAAATGCAGTACTTGGATGCAATCTCAAAAACGACAGAATGATCTCTGTTCGTTTCAAGGCAAACCATTCAATATCAGAGCAATCCAAGTCTATGCCCCAACCAGTAATGCTGAAGAGGCTGAAGTTGAATGGTTCTATGAAGACCTACAAGACCTTTTAGAACTAACAACCAAAAGAGATGTCCTTTACATCATAGCGAACTGGAATGTAAAAGTAGGAAGTCAAAAAACACCTGGGGTAACAGGCAAAATTGGCCTTGGAGTACGGAATGAAGCAGGGCAAAGACTAATAGAGTTTTCCCAGGAGAATGCAATGGTCATAGCAAACACCCTTTTCCAACAACCAGTGTATAGAAAAATAATGATTTCTATATATTGATCTTTTATCTTATGATTTTGCAAATTCACTTGTCAGCCCTAGAAGCTTTTATGTTTTAGATGCTTTTGAATGTGCTTTTTGCATACACACTCAATTTCTTTGGAAAATAGAGGCAATGTTAATTTTTCTTTCCAATATTTATTATCTATTGTCTTCATACACTTACTAGGGCTCTTAGGTTAACATTGCATAGGAATACAAGGGCAGACATCTTGATTTTCTTGACCTTAAAAATATATATATTCAGCTTTTTACTTTTAAATATAAAGTTTAAATTTAATTATTTTCCTGTCTTCTTAATGTAAATGTTTAGACCACTGATTTCAATCCTTTTTTCCTCTCTAGTATAATCCACCAGTGCTATAAATCAGGGCTATGTATTTCCCTGTAAACACTGCTTCTGTTTTGTTATACAAATATATGCATATAAATGTGCATACACACACATTCCATTCCCAATAAATAAATAAAATAATAAATAAAATGTTTTTATTTTATAAATACATTTATAATCACCTATAAATCCTTATAATCACTTTTCTCCTACATTGGTGTCCTTAGTCATTCACCCATTCTCTCCAAATATGTATTAAGCATCCATTACATGCCAGGTGCTGTTCTAGATGCTGATACAGCAATGAATCCAGGTAAGTCAAGTCCCTCTTGTGTCTGAGTTTGTGAAATGCCAGATTCACACAATTGCAAAAGACAAATAGAGGTAAGAATGGTAGTGTCCCTCATTCTCCCATCTCCTCCACTCTAACATTGATAATTGAAGGCTAGTGGAATAGAGTCTGAGCCACAGTAACTGGAATGACTGGTGTAGGTTTGTCTACAGAACAAGTGAGCAGGTCCTACCTTCAGAGAAGTTCATGCTCTGAGTCACCAGGAAGCCCAGGGGTATATATGCTTAAAATTCCCAGGGTGATTATGGTTTAAAGCAGAGACTGGAATCTCACTCAGGCTTGTTAGGCTGCCTAAGCCTCAGTTTCCTGAGATTTAGAGCTGGAATAATACCTCCTTTCCAGGGACTTGTGAGAGTTAAATGATAGAAGACCTTCAATTCATATTAATTTCTTTATTAATATTTTCCTCTGATAATACTTTTTAAACATTTTATTTATTTATAACATTCCCTAATTTCTCCTGTAACTTTTTATTTGATTCATTGACTATATAAAAGTGTGTTACTTAATATCCAAATAATTCAGGAATATTCCAGATACCTTTTTGTTGTTCAATCCTAATTTAATTCTCTCTTGGTCAGATAACTTACTCTGTATGTTTTAATTTTTTAGAAAAATGTGTTGAGTCAATTTCTTAGCCAGAAAATCTGGTCTAACCTACTTTACCCCCCACTTCTATTTGTATCAAAATATTCTCTCCCAATAAAAATCTCATATTTTTAGCCAGGTTATTAGACCAAGAGTCTTTTGTTCAAATCCTGCCTGAGTGTTTGTTCTCTGGTTTGCAAAATAAGAATAATAACAATACTCATCTCATAAGAATTGTGAAGATAAATAGTATAGCTTAAATAAGCACTGAGCATAACATCTGAATTATAACAGAAGTTCAAGCATCAGTGGTATTATTGTGTCTGTCCCATTTCCCCACCTGGACTGTAATTTCCCCAAGAACAGATTTATAGCTATTTCTTTAGTCTAGCTGTCCTACAGATATGCAATAGACTGCAGTGGAAATACACTGGCCTCATAAATAGACCCTCAAGCTTTGTTCTGTCACCAAAAAGTATACTCTCCATGTCATGTGCGTTAAAGACCAAAGATCCAGGCAAAACAGCAAGAACGCTCCTGAAAGCAAAACAAACGTGGTCTCTGCCCCAGTAGAGCTGACAGCCTGCTGCAGGAAACAGGTATCAATCAACTATTTAACTCCCAAAAAAGCTTTTTAAAAAACTATGCTTCTCATTTTCAATATATTTTACATCCTGCTGCCAGATTAATATTTCACTTACTCTTAAGAAATTGTTCAGCGACTTACTACTGCCTTTGGATAGAGTCCAAAATTCCTGGTGGCATTGCCATGCTTAGAGGTACAGGGATCTTATCTTTGAAAGCATCCAATAAGGAAATTTGATCTAGGATTGAGCAGTCAAGGGAGGTCTTTCTGAGGAAGCCAATGGATTTGTGACCTACAGGATGAGTGGCCATTAATAGGCTAAAGAGTATAGGGGAAAAGTTTGCAAACAAAGGAAATAGTGCAAGGTCCTATGGCAGGAAGAAGCACAGCAAATACGAGAACTGAAAGAAGGGCAGCTGGAAAACAGCAGAGGCTGTGCACTACAGGATGAGGGGGGAGCGACCTGGTAGAGTCCTCTAGCACAGATGAAGAAATCTGATATCTCACCTATAGTGGTGAAGAGTTTTCAGTAGGGAGATTACTTGGGTTCAGCAGTGTCAAGAACAAATTAGAGGGAATTCCCTGGGGGGCCCAGTGGTTAAGACTCTGTGCTTCCCATGCAGGGGGCAAAGTATCTCTCCCTGATCAGGGAACTGAGATCCCACATGCTGCAGGGTGTGGCCAAAACAAACAAGCTAAAAAATTAAAAAAAGAACAAGTTAGAAATAGGAGCAATAAATGGGATCTATCTGTGTTTCAGTTACTGTTGCTGCAAAACAGTGCTGTTTTGATGGCTGATAGTTAGCTGATAGTTATTCTCATCAGCTTAAAGCCTCCCCGGTGGCGCAGTGGTAAAGAATCCACCTGCAATGCAGGAAATCCAGGTTCAATCCCTGGGTCAGGTAACACTGGGCAACGCTGTCCGACAGGGCACCCCGATTCCAGGACCCAGAACATGGACTACACTTCTCAATGGGAGAATTACAAAAGGGCTTGAGAGCAACGTTTCAATGGGCAAAATAAGCAGTAAGTTTATTTCAGTAGAGATGGTGATAGATAAGGGTACCTTGAACTAAGGCGACAGTAGCAGAGGTGGAGAAAAGTACTGAAGGGGTAGAAATGAGAAGGACTTGGTAATAGAGTCGCTGCGAGGGAAACTGATGCTTTCCAGGCAGCGCACCAGCATGGATGATGCTAAGCTATGGGACAGAGGAAAGGGATCGGGGCTTGCTTGTTTCGCTTTGTGAGGAGGGTAACTTGAATTTGGTTTTGATGTAGAAGAGACTTTGAGACTTTCGAATGAAAGTCAAGTGAAGAGCTGAGGGAAATTGAGGCTGGCTATATAAACATGGGAGTTATTTCAGTGGTGACTTACGTAGAGATGTAGATGGGGTCGGAGAGAAGATAAAGTGTGTAAAAGGATTTTCCTTGTGGTGCAGTGGATAAGAATCCACCTGCCCAGGCAGGGGACACGGGTTCAATCTCTGGTCCAGGAAGATTCCGCATACCACCAAGCAGCTAAGTCCATGCGCCACAGCTACTGAGGCCATGAGTTGCAACTACCGAAGCCCATGCACCTGGAGCCTGTGTTCCAAAACAAGAGAAGCCACTGAAATGGAAAGTCCCTGCTTCTACAAGGAAGAGTAGCCCCCAGTTTCCACAACTAGAGAAAGCCTGAGCAAATGCAGTGAAGGCCCACTGCAGCCAAAAATAATAAATAATAAAACTTTTAACAAAGTGTGAAGAAAAGATCTGTTGTTTAGTCAATAATGAACTGTAGCCCCGCCAGGCTTCTCTGTCTATGGGATTTCCCAGGCAAGAGTACTGGAGGGAGTTGCCATGTCCTTCTCCAGTGGATCTTCCTGACCCAGGGATTGAACCTTCGTCTCTTGCATTGGCAGGCAGATTCTTTACCATTGAGCCACCTGGGAAGCTTGAAGAAAAGAGAGACGGACGTAATCTTTGAGTGACTTGAACATGTAGTAGCCATGGAGAGGAGGCTGGAGGTCCCTGAAGAACAGTCAAGGAGCTAACAAGAAGCTAAGAGTGGCTTGCTCACCAAAATCCCCAAAAAGAGAATGGTTAAGGAAAGGAGCGTGTCAACCATGTCAAATGCTGACGAGAGGCTATGTGAGAAAAGCTCTTCTGAACATCTAGCAGAGGGAGGTGATTATTGTTCATTACAAGCTTGGTTTCCATAGAGTTATTGGTGCCTAATGGAAAACTGGAAGAAGCTTTTCTGAAAGGGAGGTGGAGAGAAGTCCAAGGCTTTTACATTGTGGTCACTGATAACCCCAGTGTGGTCAGATGCGACGAGTGATTTGTCGGATCACTCTCTTCTACTGATGTTACTGCTATTGGTACTTTTTATCACTCTGCTTCTATAATCTCTTTAGTAAAGAAGGTAGCTCTATGTTTGAATTTTATATTTCTCAGCCACCATATACTTCTGAGAAACTCTCCTCTGTGTTTCACTTAGCTGACTGTCTTATTCTACCCATCATTTACCTGGGGGCACTTCTCCTGATGCAATATCTGTGCCTCCTTTCTTCGTTCAGGTTCTCTCCCTCCCCGGCTTGCCGTCCCCACTCACAGCCTGGCTTACCTGGTGACTTCACATCTGTCTGGTGGACAGCTTCCCAGAGGCACTACTTCATCCCAGAAGTATCTTCTTCTGCCCAAATTTTTATCTCTGCCTGTTTTGAAGGTCAACTACAGAGGAGCTTGTGGCTGAAGCAAGCAGTTAAATACCCAAAGTTAAATCGTTCTGTACAAACCCTCCTTGGCATTGTTCTCTATTTCTAGTTTCCTGTATCTTACAGTTCGATGCCAGCTGCTTCTTGCTGCCTCTCCGCTTTCTGCACCATCCCACACATGCCAGGCTATTTCCCGGGTCTCCATGTATTTCCATCTTCACAACAATAACCTAGAACCAGTGTTGCCCACACATGACTGTGACACACATCACGTTCCATGATAATAGTTCCTCAAAATCATCTTCCTAACATGGTGTCATACTGTAATGTGGTCGGCTGGTTAAAATAGAAAAGGGAAGACTAAAGAATATTAAGAATGACTAGGAGGTTCTAACTTGTCAGTTCTAATACTTCGCCAATTGTTCCCTGGAGTACTATGTTGAAAAGAATTCTGAAACTCAATCCTAATTCAGTACGAGTTCCACGATTGATTGGTATTGTGCTCAGATGCTCAGCCGTGTCTGACTCATTGCAATCCCATGCACTGTAGCCCTCCAGGCTCCTCTGTCCATTGGATTTCCCAGGCAAGAATACTGAAATGGGGTTTCATTTCCTCCTTCAGGGGATCTTCCCAACCCAGGGATCAAACCAGAGTCTATTGCATTGGCAGGCAGATTTTTTTACCACTGAGCCTCTTGGGAAGCCCTTGACTGGTATTATTGGCTATAATTTGGGGGGTAGAGTTAGCAACCCAAACTGCAGGTTGAATGCAATTTGTGGTAAGAGCGTTGGACTAAACATGTCTGTATTTTAATGCCACTGAAAGTGTTGTGGGACTTCCCTGACAGCCCAGTGGTTAAGGCTCCGTGCTTCTACTGCAGGGGCACGGCTGCAGTCCCTGGTTGGGGAACCGAGACCCCTCCTGCCACAAAGTGCAGCGACTACCCCCACCCAAAAGTACTGGACTATTTCATACAAATGCCAAGTGAAATGTGATTTTCTAATATATATTAAAATGTAATATGGTTCAACTCTTGCTCTTTTGTTCCTTTTAAGCAGACTCGGGAGACCGGGGTTCGATCCCTGGGTCAGGAAGATCTCCTGGAGAAGGAAATGGCAACCTACTCCAGTACTCCTGCCTAGAAAATTCCATGGATGGAGGAGCCTGGTGGGCCAAGTCTATGGGGTCGCAAAGAGCTGGACACGACTGAGCAAGTTCACTTCACTTCACTTCATATAGCTAATTATCGACTAGGAGTTCTTTGTTCCAAAGAGCTCTTACAAAGAATGCCTGACCTGAAAATTTTAATTATGGACCAAATAAGATGCACCAATACCTCCTCAGGTTGTGACAAGTTACCCTAATATTCTGCCTGGGCATTCAACCAATTGCAAATGTAGAATCTGTCAAAAGAGAGATCACCTTGAGATGCCTCCAGCTTTGTTCTTCTTTCTTAGAATTATTTTGTCTATTCAGGTTCTTTTGCGGTTCCATACAAATTTTATGCCATTCTATTTATGTAAAAATGCCATTGGAATTTTGATAGGGATTTTTACTGATAGTTGTATGTAGTATGGACAGCTTAACAATACTGTTTCTTTTAGTCCATGAACAAAGGACATCTTTGCATTTGTTTGTATCTTCTTCGATATCTATCAATATCTTATAGTTTTCACTGTCCATATCTTTCACATCCTGCATCAGGAAGCATTTAACCGGAGACTTCCTGTGTGCTCTTTTGGATCTGTGAGGAATCCTCTGTTACTTATTACTTCCCGAATATTCAGGAATTAAGAGGAGAGGCAAGCCTCTCCAGGGGCTGAGGGATCCAGGCATTTCCTTTGTTAGTTTTTCAATACGGTAATAAGTACCCTCTTCCTTCTTATGAACCACATGGTAAAAGTGATTGTTTACAACTTTTTCTCTTTAATATGGATCTTCTATGTGTGGTAAGTCTGGAATTTTAATCTTTATCTTTGCTGAGAATAACTACCTTGTAAGACAGTATATATGCCCACACCATGTTGATTAAAACACCTTTGCTCCATCAGAGCTTGGGTTCCCATGTCTCTCTCTCTCTCTCTCTCTCTCTCTCTCTCAGGCTGATTTTCTGGAGTGCAGAGACCCGTAGTGCTCACTCTCCTGCCCAGGCTTCATCCCCCTCGAGAGAGGGTGCCAGGTGCCTTTGTGAGTGATACAAGGCCTGTGTCAAAGGACTTTATTGTTTTTTTGCATAAACCAAGGAATATCAGCCTCTTTCTCTCTCTCTTTCACTTGCTTATCATGACTCCAGACCACCAGGTTCCAGTCCATTAAAGGACCTCGAGAATCCTGGGTTAAATTTATTCCTGAGTATTTTGTTATTTTTGATGATATCATAAATGAGATTGTTCTCTTTATTTCTTTTTCAGAGGGATCATTTTTAGTGTATAGAAATGCAACTGATTTTTGTATGTTGATTATGTATACTGCCACTTTACTGAGTTTGTTACTGAATTTGAATCTGTTTCTAACAAATTTTTGGTAGAGTCGCTAGAATTTTGTATAGATAAGGTCCAATTATCTGCAAACATACCATTTTACTTCTTCTTTTCAATTTGAATGACTTTTATTTATTTATCTTGCTTAATTGTTCTGAAGGACTTCCAGTACTACACTGAATAAAAGTGGTGGAAGTGGGCACCCTGATGTTATTCTTGATCTTAGGAGAAAAGAATCCTGCCTTTAATCATTGAGTATGATGTGAATCAGCGAACTAAAATGGACTGGAATGGGTGAATTTAATGCAGATGACCATTATATCTACTACTGTGGGCAGGAATAACTTAGAAGAAATGGAGTAGCTATCATGGTCAACAAAAGAGTCCAAAATGCAATACTTGGATGCAATCTCAAAAACGACAGAATAATCTCTGTTCATTTCAAGGAAAAACCATTCAATATCAGAGTAATCCAAGTCTATGCCCCAACCAGTAATGCTGAAGAAGCTGAAGTTAAACGATGTTATGAAGACCTAGAAGACCTTTTAGAACTAACACCCAAAAATGATGTCCTTTTCATTATAGGGGACTGGAATGCAAAAGTAGGAAGTCAAGAAACACCTGGAGTAACAGGCAAATTTAGCCTTGGAATGAGGAATGGAGCAGGACAAAGACTAGAGTTTTGCCAAGAAAATGCACTGGTCATAGCAAACATCCTCTTCCAACAACACCAGAGAAGACTCGACACATGGACATCACCAGGTGGTCAACACCAAAATCAGATTGATTATATTCTTTGCAGCCAAAGATGGAGGAGCCGTATACAGTCAACAAAAACAAGACCAGGAGATGACTGTGGCTCAGATCATGAACTCCTTATTACCAAATTCAGACTTAAATTGAAGAAAGTAGGGAAAACCATTAGACCATTCAGGTATGACCTAAATCAAATCCTTTATGATTATACAGTGGAACAGAGAAATAGATTTAAGGGCCTAGGTCTGATAGATAGAGTGCCTGATGAACTATGGACTAAGGTTCGTACATTGTACAGGAGACAGGGATCAAGACCATCCCCATGGAAAAGAAATGCAAAAAAGCAAAATGGCTGTCTGGGGAGGCCTTACAAATAGCTGTGAAAAGAAGAGAAGTGAAAAGCCAAGGAGAAAAGGAAAGATATAAGCATCTTAATGCAGAGTGCCAAAGAATAGCAAGGAGAGATAAGAAAGCCTTCCTCAGCAATCAATGCAAAGAAATAGAGGAAAGCAACAGAATGAAAAACACTAGAGATCTCCTCAAGAAAATTAGAGATACCAAGGGAAGATTTCATGGAAAGATGAGCTCGATAAAGGATAGAAATGGTATGGACCTAACTGAGGCAGAAGATATTAAGAAGAGGTGGCAAGAATACACAGAAGAACTGTACAAAAAAGATCTTCATGACCACGATAATCATGATGGTGTGATCGCTCATCTAGAGCAAGACATCCTGGAATATGAAGTTAAGTGGGCCTTAGAAAGCATCACTACAAACAAAGCTAGTGGAGGTGATGGAATTCCAGTTGAGCTATTTCAAATCTT